>BQNB010017466.1:0-69897 GCA_026074375.1 Tanacetum coccineum
TTTTGTGAAATATGTCTTGCAGGTAACAGATATATCAAAAATGGACAAAAACAAAGCCAAATTGGACAAAACCGAGCACGAAATTAGAAGAGTGAGAAATTGAAACCACAGGCGTATACATCTTTAAATGGACCAACCCGTACCCATTTAATAGGCTAGGGTCAGCCCATTAAGATTTATACTATTAATCCTTTAGCCTAATTAACAAGCCTTTATAAAATTTAAATCCATTAATCCATTACCTAGGCCTGACCCAATGATAAAATAAAAGTCCAAGCCTAAGTCAACTCCCACCCCGGGTCAAAAAGTCTATGTTATAACAAACATGAGTTACTGTTCATCCACCGTTTTTCCCTCCTTCATTTTTACAACAAGTAACACAGGGTAAACATCACATCCACACACGTACGCTCCTAGGTTTCTAGAAGACCTCTGTCACGTCTAACACTCACAAGTCCACGCTGGCAATCCTGAGGGATATGATTGGAGCAAAAACGTATACGAGATCCAAAGGCTCAGATAGATGGATATGGAATCAAGGGCTAAGATGAATGCTTGAAGACACTCTTTTTGCTTTTGATTCCTTCTCTTGCAGGCTATAAATAGGGGCTCTCAATCACATAGAAAGGAGGAGTTTAAGATAGCTTATTGTAGTTCTGAGTAGCTTATTAGTGTAACTTTTAGCTTATAGTCTTGTTCTAATGTAATTTCCTCTTTTAAAGCTTGTAAAACGTTTGATTATTAATAAGAATCTCAGTTTTATTTAAATTGTGTTGTTAAATTCTGTTTTACTTATATGAAAATTTACTTTAAAATGTGTCCTTAATAAGCTCAATAAGCTCTCAAGCTATCACTTAACTAACTGAATAAGTTGTTTGCCTCTAATCCACTAAAAGAAACTGAGTAAGCCATTTAGAAGATAAGCCAAATCTAGAAGGGCTTATAGGGCTTATTAAGAGCTTATTTTTTAAGCTAGTTTGTAGATCAAAGCTTGTAAAAGCTATTAAGATCCCTGTTTAGCTAGGATCAAGGTATATGTTCACTTTTATTCATTTTAGCTTATTTTCTTTTATAGCTTATTAAACTGCTTATTTGAGCTTAATCTCTGTTTAAGTGTGCTTAATCATTCTCAATATAGCTTAATATGTTTAAATGATAGCTTAGTAGAAGTTTGATTTGAGTTTTTAAGGTTTTAGAGTTAATACTGCTTAAATGTTGGTTAATACTGCTTATTAAAAAGTGCTTATTATCCTCAGATTTTTGCTTATTAGTTTTAAATAAGCTTAGTTATTAAACTGTTTTCAATAATTAAAGCTTGATTAGGTCGGTTTAGCTTAAAAATGAAAAACCAGGATTTAAAGGGGTGTTTGGCACAAGCAGTTTTAACTTAGTTAAGACTGCTTGGGTTGCTTTTAGGATTAAGTCAGTTTTAAATAGCTTAAATTAAGTCTTTAGGATAGTTTAAACAAGTTTAGAGTAAGGAATGTTAAGTTTAGAAGTCTGTTTTGTCACAATTCAAAGTCTACAAGTTCAAAGTTTCACCTATTAGCTTATTTGATTATTTTCTTAAAAATGTATTTGAGGTGTGCTTTTTGTGTTCAATATGGTTTCTAAGAGCATCATAGTCCATCTGTTTTGAGTCATTAGCCCTTGACATTTCCTCTTAAAGATTTTAGCTCAAATCAGTTTAGTTTAGTCAATTAGAGTTTGTTTTTATAAGCTAGTTTATGCAGATTAATTGTGATTTGGTTTTAGCTTATCTTTGATTTATTTTGCTTAAATTTAGCTTGTTTTAATATAGTCTTAATCTGTTTTAGTTTGGCAAAAGTCATTTTATAGTCTTAAAGGTTAATTGCAAAAAGTCACTTAGCATAAAAGTCAAATAAAATGGTTAAGTATGCAGTCTTATTAGTTTGAGTTTTAAGCTTATTTAGTTGTCTTATTTGCTTAATTCTAGTTTTTAAATGTTCTTAGAGTCAAGATCTTAATCTGTTTAAAGCTTTTAGTCTTTAGTTTAGCTTATTGAGTCTTATTTTTAAGCTGCCATTTAGTCATTCTAATCCAAAAAGCAAAAAAAATAAATATTAGTAGTAGTCTGTCATTTTGATTTGTCTTTTTCTAGCTTATTACTTTGCCAAATTTGCTTAATTCTTGCTTAAATGTGTTATTAGCTCATAGGGCTTTATCTTTTTTTAACATTTCGGCTTATTTCAAATGCTTATTAGTCCTTTAAGTTTTTCTCAAAGTTTGTCAAAATCCTTTTAAGTGTTGTGTTAGAGTCTGCTGTCTATTTGCCTTTTGTAGCTTATAAGCTTATTTTATTTTGCTTATTTTTAGTCCTTAGTGCTTATCAGGTGTGAGTCTAGATTTGTCTTTAGCTTATTTGTTTTCTCATTTGCTTATTGAGTCATTAATGTCCAAACAGTCTTAGCTTAATGTCATTTAGCTTAAATCTCAAGCTGCCACTTTAAGCTGTCTTTTCTAGCTTATTTATAAGTTTTAGTTATAAGTCTCTTCATTAAAGTAGCTTATTCTAGCTTGTAGTTTAGGTTTTTCAAAATGAAAAATAAAAAAATGTTTTTATCAAAAAGGAAGTCACAGGGTTCGAACCTGTGACCTCCCTCACACAACACCAACACCTTAACCAATGCGCCCTAGGGTCTTTTTCGTAATACATTTCTTTCATTAACTTCTTATATTCATTTCTAGTTTTAGCTTATTTAGCTTATTTGATTTTTAGCAGCTTATTCGTTTTAGCTTTTTAAGTAATTTTTCTTTGAAAACCTCCTTTTTAGCTTATTTTTTTATAATTTTCAGTTTTAGTTTAATATTTTTAATTGAGTTTTTAGTTTAAAAAGCTTTAAAATTAGTTTTAAAATTAATAAAAATACAAAAAAATATATTTTCTTTTCCTAAAAATTAATTTTATCATTTTAGCTTAAAAATTTGCAACTTGAGTTTTTAGAATTTAAATTTGTCATTTTTAGTTAATTAAGTTAGCTTATTTAGTTTTAATTAGTGTTTAATTACTTTTAAATGTCGTTAGGTTTTTAAATTGCTTTAATTTTTAGTTTAGCGTGCCTTTATTTGCTTTCCCCTTTGCGTTATTAGATTTAGAAACCAAATCCAAAATATTGATTATCCAAGCACGCGATCACAAACCGAAACAAGGTTTTCAAATTCACACTTCGTCGGGATACGACATCCGGGAGATAAAAATATTGTTTGTCCTCAAGCAATTTTTATATCAAACGGGATACTCTCTATACTATTACTATTTGAGATATTTAGGATATATAATATATTTTATATAGACTATCTTGATCGAACCATCGCGTTTTTTTGAATTTCGATCTTAATCTCGGTATTGTCTTTGTTGATTCGTTTTTCAATCGTTTAGATGCCTCTTCATCCGTTTTGGAAAATCTTTTGTCCGTTCTGGGAGCTCTTATATGTATGACGTTATGCGTTTGTTGTGTTTGGTACTGGTTCGACGTATTCTATGGTTCCTCTTACAATTGCTAAATATCTTAAGTCCGTCTACGCTATTAGATCATGCTTTATCTATTTCTACACCTATGGAAAATAATGTGGTTATTGGTCACAAGTATAGAGATTGTCCGTTACATTTTGATGATAAGATTCGTTCTGCTAATTTGCTTCCTTTAGAAATGAGTGATTTCGATATTATTCTTGGTATGGATTGGTTGACTCAGCATCGAGCTACTATCGACTGTCATACGAAACGTGTTATCTTTGACGATTTGAACAATCCTGAATTCATTTACCATGGTTCCCGACCTGGTAAGCCCATTAGAATCATCTCTGCGCTTAAAACTCGAACGTTAATTTCTCATGGTTGTGAAGGTTTCTTAGCATCAATTAAAGACACTTCGTCGAATGAACCTCGCCTCGAGAGTCATCCAATAGTTCAAAATTTTCCTGATGTTTTTCTCGATGAATTATCAGGATTACCACCTGAGCGCGAAGTTGAATTTACTATTGAGTTAATCCCTCGTGCTCAACCCATTTCTAAAGCTCCGTAAAGAATGACGCCAGTTGAATTGAAAGAGCTAAAAGATCAATTTCAAGAACTTCTAGAACGTGGTTTTATTCGACCGAGTGTATCTCCGTGGGGCGCGCCAGTTTTATTTGTAAAGAAGAAGGATGGTACCATGAGGTTGTGTATCGGTTATAGGGAGCTGAATCATATTACAGTTAGAAATAGGTATCCACTATTGCGAATCGACTATTTTTTTATGAGCTTCAGGGTGCAAAGTATTTCTCAGAGATTGACCTGAGGTCGGGTTATCATCAGCTACGTGTAAAGGAGCAAGACGTTTCCAAAATAGCCTTTCGCACTCGTTATGGTCATTATGAGTTTCTTATGATGTCGTTTGGATTAACTAATGCTCCGACTGTTATTATAGATTGGATTAATCTTGTCTTTCATGAGTACTTGGACAGATTTGTTATAGTGTTCATTGATGAAATCTTGGTGTATTTAAAGATAAGGGAGGAGCATGAAGATCATCTTTGTATTGTGTAGAAATCTTGCGTCAGAAGAAGCTTTATGCAAAATTCTCGAAGTGTGACTTTTGGTTGGGGCAAGTGCATTCTTGGGTCATATCGTATCAGCCGATGGTATTACTATGGATCCTGCTAAGTTGGAGGCTATCACTAAATGGCCGAGACCGACAACAGTAACCGAATTTAGAAGCTTTTTGGGGCTTGCAGAGTATTATCGAAGATTTGTGGAAGGGTTTTTACTTCTTGCTCTACCTTTGACGAAACTTATGCGGAAAGGACAAAGGTTTGTCTGGAATGAGGAGCGAGAGAAGAGTTTTAAAGAGCTGAAAAGGAGATTAGTTTCTTCTCCTGTACTTACTCTTCCTTCTGGAACAGGTGGATATCAAATTTATAGTGATGCGTCGACGAAAGGCCTTGGTTGTGTTCTTATGCAACATGGTAATGTTATCGCTTATGCACTAAGGCAACTAAAACCATATGAGGCGAATTATCCGACACATGACCTAGAGTTGGCAGCAGTCATCTTTGCTCTTAAGATTTGGAGACATTAATTGTATGAGGAAACTTGTGACATCTTCACCGATCATAAAAGCCTCAAATATATTTTTACTCAAAATGAGTTAAATATGAGGCAGAGGCGTTGGTCGAAACTTCTCAAGGATTACGACACAAATATTCAATATCATCCTGGCAAGGCTAATGTGGTAGCGGACGCACTTAATAGAAAGAATTCTGGAATTATAGCTTGTCTCAAAGTTCAACTTGAGATTATCAAAGATTTAGAGCTCATGGAAGTCGAGTTAGCTGTTCATGGTTCTGAAGGTTATGTAGCTAGCCTTAATATTGAACCTAACCTTATATTGCGGATCAAGGAAGCCCAGAAAGATGATGGTGAATTATGGGTTGTGATACAAAATTTAAAGGAGGGTAAGCAGGCATAATTTCGGGTAAACGATCATGGTGTGATATGGTATGGTAATAGATTATGTGTTCCTGACGATTCAACTCTTCGAGAAGTTGTTTTAACTAAGGCACACAATTCTCCTTTCTCTATTCATCCTAGCTCTACTAAGATGTACAGAGACTTGAAGCAGAATTTCTGGTGGAATGATATGAAACATGACGTGACTAGATTTGTGGCAAAGTGATTAACGTGTCAACAAGTTAAAATCTAACATCAACATGCAAGTGGTCTTCTTCAGACTCTAGATATTTCAACCTGGAAGTGGGAGAAAATTTCCATGGACTTTGTAACGGGGTTGCCTCGCACCTTTAAGAATAATGATGCAATTTAGGTTGTGGTTGATCGGTTAACTAAGTCAGCTCACTTTTTGCCTATTCAACAAGGGTACTCAGTTAGCAAGTTGGCAGAGATCTTTCAGCAAGAGATTATTCGGTTACATGGTACGCCTACATCAATTGTGTCTGATAGGGATCCGCGTTTCACTTTACGATTTTGGAAAGGTTTGCAGAATGCTTGGGGAACGAGACTTAAGTTTAGTACCGCTTTTCACCCTCAAACTGACGGTGAGACCGAACGAACTATTCAGACTTTAGAGGATATGTTTAGAGCGTGCGCTTTAGAGTGGACGGGAAATTCAGATGAGTATTTGTGTTTAGTTGAGTTGGCTTACAATAATAGTTGGCATGCAAGTATCAAAGGGGATTCTTTCAAGATTTATATGACCGAAAGTGTAGAACGCGTATTTGTTTGAAATATTAGTAAGCGATTAAGAATAGTAGCATGAGATGTTAGATAAGATTATTTTGGTTATGACTTGAGATAGAGTATGATAACGATAAGGGCAAGTTTATGTGATGTCATTATTATGACGTCTGGCCATTATTGATAATAATTACATGACATAATGTGGACTTATCAGAGTCATAAGATGTCTCGAGGGATGTTTAGAACAATATTAATGAAGTTAGAGAGCTTGTTATAGAAGGCCAGAATTGGTTGAGGCGACGAAAAATGAAAAAAGTTACAATTGCTAAAAAGAATCTTAAGGAAGCTCGATCACGACAAAAGAGCTATGCCGATCGTTATCGAAGAGCTTTAGAATTTAAACCCGAGGATCATGTGTTTCTTAAGGTATCTTCGTGTAGAGGTGTTTGACGTTTTAGTTTAACAAGGAAATTAAGTCCGCGATTCATTTGTTCGTTCGAAATATTAGATAGAGTTGGTGAAGTTTCGTATCGTTTGGCGTTATCGCCACAATTGTCTCATGTTCATAATGTGTTCCATATATCTCTTTTGAGCGGTTACAACTATCATTCGTTGCATGGTATTTCATATCCGTTAGCTATGATTTAGGGAAGATTTATATTTTGTTGAGGAGCCTAAGGCTATTTTAGATCGTTAAGAGCAAGTAATGAGAAATAAAACCTTTCATTTTGTTAAAGTTCTTTAGGAAAAGGAAAGTCAAATCAATATTTATTTATATTGATTTTAGTTTTTCTATAAATATTAGGTCTTTTCTTTGTATTGAGATATATTTGAGTTTTGATAATAAAAGATTTTGCTTTAATCTATTCATGACTGTTTTTACTAAGATTCTCTTAGTAATCGATATTCGTTTGAATCAACGGTTGTTGGAGTTTGCCTGATTATCGATATTCTTTTGAATCAACGATAGTTGGAAGATTATTTCTGGTATTCATTGGAATTAACAAATTCAATTTTTTTTCTCGTTTATTGTTTCTAGTATTCATTGGAATCAATAGATTCAATTCGTGTTATCTCGTTCATTTACACTACATCAGAAATAAAACCTTCCGTTTTATTAAAGTTCTTTGAAAAGAAATCATTTTGAATGTGATGCGACTTGAGAAACTGAAGAAATGATGCGGATTAATTACCCATTCTTGTCGTAATTCGGTACATATTTGTTTTAGATTCGACTTAAATTTCATGGACGAAATTTTCTTTTATCACAAGTATATACAAAATAAAATATTTAGGATATCACTTAGGTTAATGATTTGGTTGTAACATATCCTAACAAATATATGCACTAAATTCATTTATATACAAGAATACAATCCATAATGCAAAGCACGTTCAAATTTGGCAAAATAGTCGGTCAACTATATCATTCCAAGTGCCACTTTTCTTTGCAAGTTAGTTTGAAATCCTACTCTTATATGCGCGTCAATGATATCTCTCAAAATCTCACAACCAAAGCCATTAGACTATATTCCAATCAAAATACTTCTGCAAGAAAAAAGGTAATGAGTGTATGAGTGTTTTAGTTATGGGTTATCGGCATCTTGAATCATAAGTTCGAGTTCGTACTTAGGCCGTGGTTCGTGCTTGGATTCAGCTTTGTTTGTGAGTGGGCTATGGTTTTGGTTTATTTGATGGAGGGTTTTGGTTCGTGACTGGTACGTATTTAGCTGTTCGTGTACGCGTGGGTTTGGGTCTAGATCATACCTCGTTGAATATTAGTGCTCCTATAAATTGGTGTTCACACTCGTGTTCGGTTACGTCTGGGTTTCCGGGTTGGATCGTTGATGTGTCATTGTGTGGTGTATATTTTATTGTTTCAAGTTTTAAATTTATATTTTGCCGACTCAACAAAAAACAACACTTTAACGGGAAGTGTACCCGATCGGTAGTAGTTTCGGTGGTAAGTAGGGTGTCGATCACTGAGAGCGAGGTTAAATCTATCAATTTAATTAACATCTTGGTTATCTAATCTATGTTAATTCTATTCTAATCCTATGTTAAACCTATGTCAGTCTAAACCCTAATTTTAACAGGAAAAAGGGGGTTTTCAACCTGAGAGACTGACATGGTTTGGTTGGTGACTACAATCAATTCATGAAACTGTTACCCACTCAAGCTAATAGACAAAAGATAAAAGAACGGTCGAACCTTATATAAGAAAACTATATTAACCATTATTAATCCGATTAGAACGTTGGTTTGTTTATTAAGTGCAATGATTTCTTCTCTCGAGGTGGCATATCATTCTTAAGACTTAGGCGTTACATCATCCTAAGACCTAGACACGTTAATTCTGTCACAATTAAAGCATCCGCATAAAGCATCCTTATTTGCTGATTATAATCTATCTTAGGGATTAAAGCAATGGTGATCTTGTTAAACCCTAGCTCATAGAGACTTTACCCACTTACCGCTTAATGGCAATCTATACACTAGTATTCTACTTGTCCAACTATCTAATGGAATCCGAACGTTATTTGTTAAATTATCTAGGTAACCTGCTTGTCAACACAATCAATAAACCATTGACAATATCCAATTAACTAGTTAAGCCCGAAGCGTATCCTAGACACAGACTTAGAAGGACAATATTTATGTAACTATTATTCTAGGTGTATAAATTACTATATGGAGAGCTATCCCAGACTCTAGATCCGCTTGGTCCACTTAGCTAGATCCAGTTGAATGATAGGTCGCATACAAAAGCGCGTAAACAAGTATAAATTGATAAACATAAACAAGCATACAACGATAAATTAAGAAATCGATATAAACAAATACCAAACATTTAGATCTTCATAATAATAGCTAATACCAGAAGGTATTAGCCTTCAATTGTCATAATAATAACAAGAGTAATAATTTAGCCAAGGTAAACTAACCGAGTTAACGAATGATACCAAAAACTGAACGATTACTAAATATATATGGAATTACACGATGTCTCCTATGGAATTGAATACGTTGCTCGACCTCTTCTACTCTTTTTTCTCCTCTGAAAATCGACTTTTGTGGTTTAGGTATCGAGAATATGATTTAGCACACTAAAAACTTGTTTTTGAGTTTTCTATTTATAATGTCTGGAAGTCGGTTCAATACGGCGTATCCAATGGGTTGGATACGGCGTATTGGGGATTTCTTAGAGTAAGGACCACGCTTGATATCTTCTAGAATATTATATTGATTTCATATCTTGAATACGGCGTATTGAGTCCTCTGGATACGACGTATTGATCTTTAATCTTCTGTGGTCTTTGGTGAGTGCAGGCACGGATACGCCGTATCTTCTTGATGGATACGACATATTGGTCTTCAGAATAGTAATCTTCAAAATATCTTCATTTAAGCTCCAAAATGCGCGCCTTTTGCTAAGTTTCACCAATTACTCCATAATTACTACAATTCTCATATATAAACGATTAAGTAACAATTCTTTGCAATAACTATACAAAATGGGTTAATATCGTGGGATAAACAATGCTATAAAATAGACGCTATTTGATGTCATCACTCCTACAAATAACCAACTCAGACGTCGTCAAATCTAAGAACTCAAGCTACTGTTTAAGATGGCCAAGTTACTGTTCAGAACATTTCGAGGACGACAGTCTCAAGGTTATGGGGTTAATATAGGAAAGAGTCAAGCTACCGGAACAAAGGGTACCAACATTGTTAGTGATGTGAATGCAAATCAATCAAGGGCAATCAAGTGTCATAACTGCAAGGGTGAGGGCCATATTGCAAAGCAATGCACTGTAAAGAAAAGGGCGAAAGATGTTGAATGGTTCAAAGAGAAGATGTTACTTGCTCAAGCACAAGAACCCGGTGTTATTCTTCATGAAGATCAACAGAATTTTTTGGCTGATATGTTGGAAGATATGGATGATTATGAAGATCTTCAGTTGCATACTACCTCAAACTTTAAATCAGATCATGTTGATGCTTACGACTTGGATTGTGATGATGAAGCAACCGCTTGTGCAATCTTCATGGCAACTCTTTCTCTAGCAGGATCAATCAATAGAGACACAGCTGAACCATCCTATGATTCAGAACTACTCTCAGAGGTACCACATTACGACACTTATCATGAGGATACTATAATTAATGATGTTGTTCAAGAGATGGAATATAATGATCACGTTATTTTTAATGATAATTCATGTGATGAACTTACAAGTAATAGTAATGTTATCTCGTATGCTGATTATACGGTTACTATTGAAAATGATGCTGCTCAATATGTTCCTCCTCCTAAACAAGATAAAAATGCCATGATATTGTTTGTAATTAAACAAATGAAAGGTCAAGTAGAACAATGCAACACAGTTAATCTAGAGGCTAAATGCGTGAATGAATCATTGTCCAGTGAGCTTGAACGATACAAAGAAAAGGTTAAAATTTTGGAAGAAAAACAAACTTCTAAAGAATTTTTTAACACAAAAAGAAGAGCATTTAGACTCTCCAATGAGAGGAATAATTTTTGATAGAAATCAAAATGTTGAAGCTATTGAAAAACAAGTAATTATTCAAAGACAAACAATTGAGGTTTTATCAAACATGCATCCATCTTTGAAAAACAATTTTGAAACACTTAAAAAGGAATCATCTGCTAAACAAGATAAGTATATCGAAGAACTTGTGGATTTGGAAAAAGGCTAAGAAAAATCTTGAAAACATTGTTTACAAAGTAGGTTAAACTACTCAAACAATGCATACGTTGGTCAAACCTCAAAAGTTCTATGATAATACTCACAAAATAGCCTTGGGTTAACAAAATCCTTTGTATCTCACTCAAGCTCAACGGAAATAGCCTGTGTTGTACAATGCGAAAGCCTTAATTGAGAAACATAATCCAATCTATGTGTATGATTCTAAAGACACATTAATAACTGCTGAAGAGAGTCGGTTAAAAATGAAAGAAAAACAAGATGCTCATAACGATAAACTGGCTGATTATTCAAAACTAAATAAACTCTGAGTATTTTGTACTACAAAAACAGTTGTCTGCAGAACAAGTCTACTAGACAACAATTTTAAAACCACTTCCATCTGTGTTTGTTGATAAACAAACACAAACAAAAGTTTTTCCTAAAAAACTTCCAACAACTAGTATGGTAAAAGAGAACCTTCAAAAAGCTAAAGATCAACTTGATCAATTTGATGCTTGCATCACAAAAAGAACTGTCCTTTCTCTAGTTCTAGTGGGAAATTAGGGTGTAATGCATATCAAATGGGCTTTCGAAGAAGACGTCATACCATTTTTCAAAAACCTTAGAGAATCCTTCAAATCTTTTGAATTAGGTCATTACAAAGAGGTTGATGAAATGAAATCAATTTTCAATCAAATGGAAGATGAAGTTGCCTAGTGTTTTGTAGAAAAGAAAATTTTGAAATCGAAAAGAAACAACTTTTAATCAACAATAGTCGACTCTTGGAAGAAAATATCTCGTGTGATATTATCTGTGCTTACTTGTGTTCTTCACATAGAGTTGATAATTATGCAAGTCGTTCTCGTCTTGAGATTGAGCTTTTGAATCAAAAGGAATCAAACAAGTCATTTAACGAACTTTCAACAAGTTTTGCAAAACTTGAGAAACATTTCATTTCTCTTGAACCTTCTTTGCAAAATAATAAATAAGAAATGATTTATAATGAAACTTGGAAAGTAAATGAAGCGTCTTTGATTACTGAAATCAATAACAAATTTTTTGAGATAACTGATCTAAAAGCTCAATTGCAAGAGAAATCAATTGTTGTTAATGAATTGAAACAACTGTTAGCAACATTGAAAGAGAAAAGTCAAATGATTTTATGTGAACCATCAAATGTTGATTCTAGGTTTCAAAAAATTAAGGATGAGAACGTGTCTCTAACTTTTTAGGTTTCTTCCTTAGTTAAGGAAAGAGAACGCATTAAGTTAGAATACAAAACGCTTTATGATTCCATTAAGCAGACACGGGCTCAAAATAAACTTGAAAACTGACTCTTTGCAAAAAGACTAAACGATCAAATATCTGAAAATGCTAAATTAAGAGCACAGTTACAAGAAAAGTTTTCTAAACCACAACTGAATTAGAATGGTACAAATGTAAATACTAAGTTTGAAAAACCTTCAACTTCATGAACGAAACTTTATTCTGTAACTCTGTTTCCAAAAACAAAGTTTATTCCTGAAGTTGTTGAGAAAATGATTTGTCAAAAACAGTCACTTCACACTTGCATACCAGGAAAATAATTGACAAATGCACAAAAGTTATTTGCCTTATATCTGCTTAAGATTGAGTTTGAACCAATCAATGCTTACTTTAAGAACAATAGGGTTGTGCATCGATATTACTTGAAAGTCACTAAAGAGCACGTAGAAACACTACAAGAACTATTAAAAGAATATAGAACATTAAAACCTTTAGATGAACATATAGGTCATGCTTCTAAGTTTGTTGAGCGAATTCGAGAATTGTTAATGTATGTTAGTGCTTCATGCCCTTTCACTGAAAGCGGGAATGAAAAGTGGGCTCCCGCTGCAAGAAATAAAAGTAACAATAAGCCTTACGTTGACACATCATGATTTAGCAAAAAAAGTGTACATAACACACAACAGGATGTAGCAAAATAAAACATTTAAAAGACTAATAACACTATGTTGCCTTCTACGGGAAGAGTAAGTTATAATAATGCTAGCGGATCACAGCTTAAGAGCAATACAAGGAATGATAGGATCCAACGACCATTAAGTAGGAGCGAGAAGAATAAATTAGAAGCCCAACATAGGAAGTTTAAGTATAGTTCTAATAAAAACAATCATGTTTTGGATTGTAATGCGAATGTTAAGAATGTTGATTTGTCATCGAATAGTGCAAATGTTTGCTTATCTTGTAATAGATGTTTGTTTTCTGCAAATCATGATGTTTGTGTTCTTAAATATCTAAAAAATATGAATAAACGTAAAAAGGCCAAATATGTGAAACAAAAAGAAAAGACTCAATAGAAACCAACTGGAAAAATATTTACTACTACAGGACATAGATGGGTACCAATAGGAAGAACGTATAGTGTGAAAGAAAACACTCATTCCACTATAGTGCCTCTAGTAGATAGACTCCAAACCATCAGTGTTCCAGCTGTAGCACCTAATACTAAAACAAGAATGCGATATTCCATAGCAAAGAACTCTTTAATGAAAGCATACACAAATTGCTATGCTCGTCCATTTATTAAACCAAGCTTTGCTTTCACAAGGAATTATGAATTTTTGAGTCGTTCATCCTGGAAGTTCAGATTTATAGGAGCAACTTAGGATTGTTAACAGTGTTGAACCTAATTAACAGTTGGGGATCCGGATTTTTTTATATATTTCCATTTTTTTGTTTCTTTTTATGTAGATTGTTGAGATTGTTCTTTGGTACTTAGACTCTAGGTGTTCAAAACACATGGCTGGTCAACGTGATAGGCTCATTAATTTTGTCTCCAAGTTCATCGGCACAGTTAGATTTGGCAACGATAATTTTGCAGCTATCATAGGCTACGGTGATTTATAGCTTAGGAATGTGTTGATTACCCAAGTTTACTATGTTGAAGGACTTGTTCATAATCTATTTTTAGTCAGGAAATTCTATGATTCAGATCTAGAAGTAGCTTTCAGAAAACATACAAGCTTCGTTCGTAACTTAGACTATGTGGATCTACTTTCAGGATCTCGTAGCTCTAACTTATACACAATCTCACTGAAAGATATGATGAAGTCTTCTCCCATATGTTTATTATCCAAATCTTCAAAAATAAAATCATGGTTATGGCATCGTTGTTTATCACATTTGAACTTCAATACCATTAATCATCTTGCAAAACAAGATCTTGTCAGAGGTTTGCCAAAATTGAAGTATGATAAAGATCACTTGTGTTATGCATGTCAAATGAGAAAAAGCAAGAAAAAATCCCACAAACCCAAACTAGAACCAAGTTTAAATTCAAAACTTCACATGTTACACATGGATTTGTGTGGTCCAATGCGGGTGGAAAGTATAAACGGGAAAAAGTATATCTTAGTAATTGTTGGTGACTATTCTCTGTTTACATGGGTAAAGCTTTTTAGCACAAAAGATGAGACTCCTAAAATTATAATCAAGTTTTTGAAACAAGCACAAGTGAGTCTTCAAGCAACTGTTCAATATCTTCATACCAACAACGACACTGAATTTATTAATCAAACTCTAATAGCATACATGAAAGATGTTGGAATCACTCATGAGACGTCAGTAGCTAGAATTTCATAACAAAACGGCATCGTTGAAAGACGTAATCGTATGTTGGTAGAAGCTGCAAGGACTACACTTATATTATCCAAATCTTCATTATTTCTATAGGCTAAAGCTGTTGCTACTGCTTGTTACACTCAAAATCGATCCCTCATCCATACCCGATATAATAAGACTTCATATGAACTGCTAAGAGATCAAAAACCAGATCTCAAGTTCCTTCATGTTTTTGGTGAACTTTGTTATCCAATAAACAACAGTGAGGACCTTGGGAAATTGAAACCAAAATCAGATATTGGAATATTCATTGGTTACTCACCATCTAAAAAGGCTTACCGTATCTACAGCAAAAGAACTCGGATGATAATTGAGACCATTCATGTTCATTTTGATGAACTAACCCAAACGGCTTCTGAATAATACATTTCAAGACCCGAGCTCCAACCGTTGACTTCTGGACACATTAGTTCAGGACTCGTATCAAATTAGGTTACTTCAACATCAGCTAAACCTCCCTTAAAGAAATAGTTGGATTTGTTGTTTCAACCAATGTTTGATGAGTATTTGAAACCTCCACTGCGTGTTGTATCCACAACAATTTCCGCCGCAACTCCACCAATACCAGATACAGCCGGTGCTTCAACTTTTACTACCATTGATCAAGATGCTCCCTCTCTAAGTACTTTACCAAATAATGAAACAACAGATTCACCAATCATTTCTACATATGTTGAACAACCCAATAATGAAGAAGATGCAAAGTTTGACAGTGATACTTTTACAAATCCATTTGCTCCTCCAGAAACCAGCTCAGCTGAGTCATCACCAAGGATTATAGGCACTTCAAATATGCATACTTTCTAACAACCACCAAGAAAAACCAAAAGATGGACAAAAGATCATCCTCTAGTAACAATCATTGGTGATCCATTAAAACCCGTGTCCACAAGACGACAACTAGCAATAGATGCTATGTGGTGCTATTTCCATGCTTTCTTAACCAAAGTCGAACCTAAAAATTACAAAGAAGCCATGATAGAATCTTCATCAATTGAAGCCATGCAAGAAGAAATTCATGAGTTTGAAAGACTTAAGGTGTGGGAATTAGTTCCAAGACCATCCAACATCATGATAATTGCTCTTAAATGGATATTTAAGGTCAAACTTGATGAATACGGGGGTGTGTTAAAGAACAAAGCATGGTTAGTTGCTAAAGGGTTTTGTCAGGAAAAGGGGATTGATTTCAAGGAATCATTTTCACCAGTCGCTCGCATTGAAGCCATCAAAATATTCTTAGCATCTGCTGCACACCAGAACATGATAGTATATCAGATGGATTTGAAGACATCATTTTTGAATGAGATTTTTAAGAAAGAGGTATACGTAAGTCAACCTGAAGGGTTTGTTAATCAAGAGCATCCGAATCATGTATTCATGTTAAAGAAGGCTCTATATGGTTTGAAACAAGCTCCTCGCGCATGGTATGACTTGCTCTCCAAATTCCTCCATAGTTAGAAATTTATGAAAGGTGTGGTCGATCCAACGTTGTTCACTAAAAAGAAAGGCAATGATCGCATACTGGTATAAATTTATGTTGACGACATAATTTTTGCTTCCACTAATCCAATCTTTTATGATAAATTTGAAAATGAAATGAGCAAATGTTTTAAGATGTCAATGATGGGACAAATACTGTTTTTTCTTAGACTTCAAGTTTCTCAAAGTCCCAGAGGCATCTTCATAGATCAACCGAAATACGCTCTTGAAATACTCAAAAAGTATGGTTTAGAACAATGCGATGCTCTTGACATTCCAATGGTGAAAATGTCAAAGCTTAATGAGGATCCAAAAGGGAAAGCCGTTGATCCTACTCGCTATCGAGGCATGGTCTGCTCCTTGATGTACCTTACAGCAAGTCGTCCTGACCTTGTGTTTGTCGTCTACATGTATGCTCGGTATCAGGCAAAGCCTATCGAGAAGCGCTTAACTGCGGTTAAATGGGTATTTCGGTACCTCAAAGGAACCATTAACATGGGTCTGTGGTATCCGAAGGACACAAAATTTGATCTAACGGCTTTTGCAGATGCGGACCATGCAGGTTGTCAAGATACAAGAAGGAGTACGTAGGGAAGTGCACAGTTTCTAAGAGAAAAGCTTGTCAGCTGGTCATCTAAGAAATAAAAGTGTACTGCTATATCTACTACTGAAGCAGAGTATATATCCTTGTCTAGTTGTTATGCTTAAATCCTATGGATGCGTTCTTAGTTAATTGACTATGGATTTAACTTCAACAAGATCCTGTTGTACTGCGACTCTAAGAGTGCCATTGCCTTATCTTGCAACAATTTGCAACACTCAAGGACAAAGCATATCGCTGTTTGCTATCACTTTATCAAAGACCAAGTTGAAAATAAGGTTGTTGAGCTGTACTTTGTCAAGACTGCGTATCAGTTGGCGGATATCTTTACTAAAGCATTCGCAAGAGACCGCTTCGAATTCCTGATCAACCGCCTCGGCATGCAAAGCATCACGTCGGAAGAGCTAAAACTTCTTGCAGAGACAAACAAAGAGTAATTCCAATTACTACTTCATGTATCCACGTATTATATGTATCATAGTATTAAAAAACACAAAAAGGTTTTAGTTTATAAATCTTTTCAAAAACAATATATAAAAAATATAAAACCAGAAAAGAAAATACAAAATAAGAAAACTTGAAAATTCCAAAAATAATCTTCTCGACATGTCTTTCAATTTCGATAATATCAATGATCTTAGAAATGTCATTCAATAATGACACAGGATTATAGATAAAGCTCGAGTGAAAGTTTAAAACATTTTAAAACATGCCATTTCTAAATTTTTTAATGGTTTGTTATCACATGTAAGATAACAACCCGTCCCTCATATAAAAGCAAAATGCATGCTTCAGTGCGTTTATCCTTCACAACAAAAAGAGAAGTCTTTTCGGTCTTAAGTTTATCAAAACATTCCAAGTTTTCAAACTCAAGTATATGGTTTACAAATATTTTAAAATTGTAACCCGGACTTTCTAGATAAGATAAGTGTATGTGTCAGTGCGCTTATTCTTTAAAAAGAAGAGAAATCTTCTTTGAACCGAACAATTTTTCCTTACAAAAATGATTTCACAAATCATGTTCGGGTCAATTAATTTTCAAAAGCTGGAATTAATCAGAATCTGATTTGTCATCAATGGAAACATGTTACTAAGAAAGTCAATCTCTTGAACAAATCTAAGAAATCTTTAAATAGACTACGGGTCTTTGGTCAAGGGGGAGACAATGTTTAATTAGTAAAATTTTCCTAAAATGCTTCAAAGAAATTCAAACCATCGAACAAATCCAAAAAACCTTTAAATAGACTACAGATATTTGTATGAGGGGGGGAGGATGAGCTTTTAAAATTTCTAATTGATAATGCCTTCAAAACACATCACGAGAATGTACCGAGAAAAAGTTTTAACTTAATCGGGAAATATTTTTAGGGGGAGTTACATTACTTTAACTCCAAGGACCTAAAATGTCTTAAGTTAGTAACTTTAGGGCTTAACTGTATCTTGGTAATAAGTGTTTTAGGACTTAAGAACTTTAGGGGCTCAATTCGTCAACACCTAATAGTTATTATAACTTAGGTAAAAGTTTAATAAAGTTTTAAGAGGACTCTAAAACATCAATGACCAAAGTTGTCGAAACACCAAACTTATTTAATAAAACAAATCAAATAGCGGTTCACTCTTTATTCACAAAAAAAGCATACCTATTCATCTTCTCGAGTCCAAATCGCAAATCAAGAACAAGTTTCAAACAAAGTTTTTGATAAAAGGTAATGATCCAGTCAAGTTCCTAATACTTTCTTTAACTCGTTTGTGCTTTAATATTTATGTTTTAATATCTAAGGCTCGCACGATTGCATTTGCGATTTAGGGTTTGGGTTTTTGAAAATCTTAAGTTTAATTCGATTAAACATAGGGCTTTTGCTAGTCTTGAGGTTTAATCACTATTGCCAAACTTGTTTGAAGCTTAGATGAATCTTTGATTGTGTTAGACGATTGAGCCATTTGCGAAATAGGTCGAACAAAAAGCAATTTAGGGTTCTTGATATTTGACGATCTTGGAATGTGTTTAAAAGGTGGTTTAGGGTTCGTGAAAGAGACGATGTCTTTTGTGATTTAGGTTCTATATTGAAATTTGCGATTTAAATGAATTTACGACTTAACAGTTCTCAAGTTTAAGGGTAAAAAATTCGCTTTTGGGACATAAGGCTAAGACTAAGCGATTAAAGTTCTAGACTTCAAATGCGATTTAAATTATTATACTTAAAATCGATTTACGTGTCAAGACTTATAAAGCGATTTAGATTTTATGACAAAAAGCGATTTACCTAATAAACTCAAAAAGCGAATTAGCTTTTAGACTCAAAAAGCGATTTAAGTGTCAAGACTCAAAAAGCGATTTAGGTGTTAATGTTAAAAAGCGAATTAGGCATTAAACTAAAAAGCGATTTAGGAACAAAGTCTGAAAAGCGATTTAAGCACAAAAACAGATTTTGCAAATTGCGACTTACGACACTGTCATAGGTTGTGTTGCTTCACGGATTGAGAAAATAAACCATGCGGTTTGAAATAGTAATCATGCAGTTTTTTATTGCTCAAATCTAAACGTTATGCTGCCCAATTTTCTACTTGAATTTGTGATTTAGGGGCAACAAGAAACTGTTTTGCGATATAGGGGTAAGGGAAATTTGTTTTTGCGATTTAAGGGTTAAATGAGTGCAACCATTTACGGTTTACACTCAAAGGGTCTAATTTGTCAATGTTCATATAAAATGGGTCTGAATACATAAAGAAAGGTCAAAATTAATTTTTTGAACCTCCGAGCTTAATTATTTGATCTCTTTGGTCTTGTAACAATAAAAAGAGACTATTACTTGAATTGTATAAAATAGAATCGTTTTTATCACAATACGAATGAATACAAACTGTCTATCATTCATATCAGTTTCTTTCTCAAAAAGTGTTGATTTTTGGGAAATGCTTCATATAACACTCGCCACTATGCACCTGGGCATTTCTAATACTCTTGTGTTACTCTTCGAAGTTCGTCCACTGGTGAAAGGTCTAACACACTAGTACTTGTAAGATATGTGTTATACCAGAGGCATCTTATCTCATATGAGATACTTTCCAAAAACTCTAGTAGTTATAACTTGTTCTAATCTAATAAACTTTATTGCTATATATTAGACATGTTATGTGCTATTAATTTTTCAAAACAACACTTGTGTCTAAAAACATTTTGAGATTACTTTGAAATAGTTATTAACTGAGAGCTACTGATAAATCAGGAGGGCTATTAGGGCTAGTTATCAACTAAAAGCTGATAATGCATCCCTTTAGCAACTCAGTGTATCTTCGAGGCTTAAGGTTTATGATTACTAAAAGGAATTGTCACTGGTATAAACTGCTTTGAAACTACTTTACACTAAGAGTCACTAATAAATTAGGAGGGTTATTAGGGCTAGTTATCACCTAAAAGCTAATAATGTATCCCTTTAACAACTCAGTGTATCTTCGGGGCTTAAGGTTACAGGAAATTTCACCATGAAAACTTGCTTTAAGACTACTTTGAAATAATTTTAAGAGTTACCGATAAATCAAGAGGGTTATTAGAGCCAGTTATTACCTAAAAACTGATAATGTATCTCTTTAACAACTCAGTGTACCTTTGGGACTTAAGGTTACTATTACTAAAAGGAAATATTTTTCTCATGTGAATCAACTGTTTATGAAAAGTTTCCTGATAAGTCAAAAGATCTTATTTCTTAAAAGATTGTAAGTGAACACCTTTTAAGCATGAGAAATATCAACAATCTCGTTCATCTTCTATCTTTTATTTAGTAGAAATATAATCTAAACGATTTAAGTGAGGATTAACTAAAAACAGAACGAGAGAGACAAAAACGTACGTGAAAAAGCAAACGAGTGTATGTTCAAAAAAAGAAATGTAAGAACATACAAAAGAAATAAAAAGAATAAAGCGTACGGGATGTGTAAGAATAAGCAAGTAACAGACACACGAGAAAGAAAATGAGAAAAATATGATCAAAAAAGAAATGCTCGATCATATAAAATAAACATAGTGGAAAGAAACAAAAATGTTAAAAATATATGCTTAAGTTTGTATTCTTATGACACTAATTCCTTGATCTCCTTGTCTCAGTATGTCAAATGGCTCAACTACCTATGAAAAGTAAAGAGGAGTTATGTCTTACCAATGTCAGATTTCCTCTCAACAAAAGCAATGTAGGGATTGATCCAAAAGAGCCACAGGGTGAACCCACCTTTGATATCAGTATGGAAATCCTCAAGAACAACACAATCTACAACGCATTAACTCTCACCACTGAAGTTCCTGTGATATATATGCAACAGTTGTGGCACACTATCTACAAGAACAAGTAGAGCAACAGATACTTCTTTCACTTGGACAACCAACGCTTTGAAATTGGAGCTGAATTGATTTGTAATGCACTTAGAATCTCACCAAGACATCCCAACACTGAATTTATCACTTCTCCTGTCCAAGAAGAACTTGTTCTATTCTTCAAACAATTAGGGTATGCTGATCCATTCAACATAATTTCTCAAGTGTTTGTGAACAAAATGCATCAACCCTGGAGAATAATTATGAGCATTCTGAACAAGAGCTTAACTGGCAAAGCCTTAGGGATTGATAGAGCAAGAGAACCAATAGCATAAATTATGTGGGGGTGTAGTCAAAGCTGAGAACGTTAAATTTAGTGAGTTGTTGTGGGAAGACATTCAGTTTCAAATTAACAAGCACAATAACCTAGGAGCTAAACATGAAACAATACTATATCCAAGATTTACCAATCTCATCATCCGACATCTTCTATCCCAACACCCTAATATACACAAATGCTTGGACTCTACACCACACTTGATTGCTTCTGAAACACGGTTAGAGAAATTAAAGTATGCAGCTAAGGGAGAATGCAAACCAACTTTTGGGATGCCAATTTCTGATGCTATACTAAGAGGTGGAATCAAGGTTATACGTGTTTATGCAGACTATGTAACCACGTATCCACAATCATAAACTGCTCCTAAGCATGGAATAGGCAAAGGTTTGATGAGAAAAAAATGTTGTTCCAAAGCCTAAGAAGAAGAAAGATGTTGATCCAAAACGTTCCAAATAAATTACTGTTGAAGACAATGTATTGTCAGATCCTGATGAAGCATTTGAGTATACTAAGCAGATCAGTATTAATGAAACTGAGAAACAAGAAAAGGAACGTCAAACTAAACACAAACATTCTGGAATTATGCTGGAACAACAAATCAACAAAGAGGTTAATAAAGGTTATAAACACCTGAAAGTAAGGCTCAAGAACAATAATCCCCTGAAGCTCAGTTATTGTTGAACTTGAAGAAACAAGGAAAAGCAAGCAAGATTCAAGCAATTTAAGAAGAAATCAAGAGGAAAGACAAAGGAGAAGGTTCGGGTGTAGCACCAGAATCTCCAGATCATATCAGCTCCTCTAATGACTCTTCTAAATCTGCTGCTGATGACAAGACTGAAAGTGAAAGAGAATCAAATCATGATGATAGTGAAAATAATTTTGAAAATGGAGATGAAAGTGACAAGTCTAATTCTGAGGACGAAAGTGCTAAATCTGATGAGTCTTACAAAGATTGTGATAATGATAATGATCAGAATGACGACTCTGTGAAGAAACAAGAGCCACTACCAAAATCATTTGCAACCCCAAGTCCTAGTATCACTACCACTTGATCTGAAGATTACACAAGATACCTGAATGATCCCAAAGACGTTCAGATTACCGAGCTGCTGAATGAACCAGTACAAACTGAGGCTACAACAATGACGATGTCTCCTATCCTTGAAACAATTCACGAAACATCTGAACAAGTCACTAAAACTCCACCAACTACACCACCAACAAAAATAAAGACTAATAAGAAACGAGCAATGAACCTTGTAGCAAAGGCAGTCAAGAAGAATATTGATTGGAAGGAGGTCATTATGCAGAGGCTAACCAATCTTGAATGACATAATCGTGCTGACGTCATTAAAGAATCAGTTCAAGGAAATGTTCTCAATGAAGTCAGAAATCAATTGCCTAAGCTTCTTCCTAATGCAGTGTCAGATGCACTAAAGTAAACTTCAATGAACTTGTCTCAACCAACAACAACACCATTAGTTAATCCTTCAGAGTATGACTTAAACATCAGTTGTATGAAAAGATATTCCAAACAGTTGCATACCTGAAACATCCTAAACATCGTGTTCTATATGATGCTCTACAAGAATCAATGCAGATTAATGAACTTGAGACACGATTCGGATCAACAAAGCCATATCACATCAAATGAACTCATGATGATCAGGATCCTGAAGATCGTGAGGGGGAGAAAGTAAGAAGAGGAGGCGTAAAGGTGCTGGTAAGTCTTCGTCTAAAAATAGCAAAGATCAAGATGAACCTCTACAAATTGGAAGAGGTAATGATGCTGAGGAACCAAGACAAGATGATAAATAAGTACACGAAGATCATGAAGTTCAGAATAATGAAATTCCTGGTAAGCACACTCCGGTCTGGTTTTAGAAATCAGTAGAAGAACGTCTTGTTCAAAGCTGGTTTAATGAGCTTGTCGATGCTAGAGAAGAGCCAGAAAAGCATGAGTACAAAGATGGCTCTGTGACTTACTTTGGTAAACTTGTGAAGAAAATCTTCAAAAAGGACAAGATTACAAAAGAAGATGTAGATGGTCCTGCATTTGAGATTCTCAAGGGAACATGCAAGAACAGTATTGAGCTTGAGTACAACATGAATCAATCTGGCCTAGCCTTAACTAACAAGATTGATTAGATCAACCCTAAAAGTATTGACATGTTTCATAAAGACTTGAGTAAACCATTACCTCTAACAGGACCCCAAGCAAAAAGAGAATTCCAGTCAGTTACTTCTTCAATCATAACTTAGAGTATCTGATGCATGGAAAAAAGGAAAACACATATGCTCTCTCTATAACAAAGACCAAGGCTGCCAGATATAAAGATGAAGGAATTGAAGAAATGATTCCATCTCTATAGAGCCTTAGTATTCAAATGTTTAACAGAGATGTAGAATTGGGTAGTTCACACTGGTATGAATCTCGTCAATGGTTTTACAAAGGCAATATTGGTCACAAGTCTCGACATAAATTGTACTAAAAGCTCAACATTAGAAGTGTTCAAAGCATCAAAGTTAACAATATGTTTGGGTATGCATATCTTGAAGAAATTATGGTCACAAGAACTGATGAAAAGGAGTACAAGTTTTGTGAAGCCGACTTCTTAAATCTCGACCAAAATGACATTAAAGACATGTTCCTGCTCAAGATCAAGAACAAAGTTCGCAACATAAAAGGCACAGAGGAATTTGATCTGATTAATGCGCTGAGGATGTATATTCGTAGGATTGTGATCATGAAGAGGGTTGAAGATGTGCAGATAAGAGTCGAGAGCTACCAGACCAAGCTGAACTTGACTAGACCACAACTCATGGAAGGTTGCCTCCATCAGTTCACACCTTACACCATCATGAGTCATCCCATAGGTGTTGTGTATGAAGGGGTTGACAATAGAAAAAGGCTGATAAGAGACAATGAACTCTACAAATTCTTTAATGGTACGCTCAACAAGGTACTTGGAAAGCTTCATGTCATCTTAAAGAACAACAGGTTGGGCTACAACAATGAAGGAATGGAGAAGTATAAGTGGACTAATGAAGACGGAAGGAGGACCAAGAAATTCATTTAAAATATTGAGAAGACGCTGAAGGAACGAAGAAGGTTCAGAAGGCTCGAGCTGTTTGTTGGTGGTAGAAGAGATAAGACCGATTAACACTTGTTGATTAGGCCAGAGTGACATCCCCTAAGGGGAGATTCTTAGGATCATATAAAGTGTACATCACTCATGGTTATTTACGTTGTAATGTCGGGTCTTGTTATTTACTTAATTATGTACTAAATACCCTTTACCCTACCATAAGCTTACCATGTACTACCCCTTTCCCTATATAAGGAAGGGCAGAGGTAAGGGTAAAGGGTGGTGAAACTCATTTATTATAATCTAATCTTCCTTACTTTTTCTCTAATCTCTCTCTTTAGGTTTCACCTAATATCTCTCTTTCTCTCTACAACTCTATCTCGTCTTATGATTATGATATGGTAATTGTATATCCTACATGCTGTTATAACATAAATGTGTTCTTTCTTTTTGGGTTGGGCCGGTTTTGTTACAAAGAAAGCATCGACGTTTGGAAGTGTTCAATATAAACTAGGCAGGAGTAGTTCATATAAATCAGACGATACGTGTCTCATTTGATACATACGTGTCTTATGCCTCAAATGTCTCTCATATATATACACTATCAAAACATCCACACATCATTTACATAATATCAAAACATATGCAGCCCTCTACGCACTATCAAAACATATGAAGCCCTCACTGTTTTCTTGCACACCGGTTGAAGGAGTGATGAATGTTTAGTGGTTTTGGTGGTTTAACAATCGATGTGGTTGTTTCATTTCCGTTCGATTAGTTGACGTATTTTATTTTATTTTCTCAGTTTTGGTGCTATTAGTGTATTTTTGGATATGTGTGTTTGTTTGCTTGTGAACCTTCAGGCCGTGGGAAACCATTTTTTGAAGGGATAAAATCACAAGCAATTCAAGCCGGAATGATAACATTAAGTTTATCTCATTCACTTAGACCAAAATTACTTAACTTGAATTGCTTGTGAACCTTCAAGCCGTGGGAAACCATTTTTTGAAAAAAGGGTCTTATTAACCAAAACACTTGCTGACTCTTCCACATTTCTTTCGTTATGAAGGCCTAACTCTAAAAGTTTAGCCTTCATGACTTTAGTTTATGGAAGAGCCTCATAGGTTCCATTATTGTAGTCAAGTCTAGTGGTTTGTACAAAAGTCTTAAAGTCAAAGGACAATGGTGTCTTACCATTCTTCACTGTGAACTTGATTGTTGACTCTTTAAGGGGTCTTAGTTATGAGTCATCCATGGGTGGTTTTGGAAGATCAACCACGGCAGTACACAAAATCTCTCTAAGGTAGTTTTGGCACACTACTATTGGTGTTTTTGTAAAGGCCACTTTTAGATCCAGTTTTGTAAATACTTACAAAGGTCTTTGTATGCAGGCACGTTCACCGGGTAGTTAAAGTATCCAACAAAATTATTGAATATATGTGAGTTACATGTCATTTGATTTGAAGCACCAGAATCAATAACCCATTTAGTACTTAACGAGAATAGACAGTTATCGGATTCATTAAAAATACGCATATGAACCTCTATGTTTCTTCTTCAGGTAATACTCGAATAATAAATCCAAGTAAGAGATGAACATCATAATACGAGCCATCAATAAGAAAATGAACATAATTTTTCTAAGAAAAATATCTGAATTCAAATAACACACTAGTAACTGAAATCCAATATCATAATCCCAAATCATCAACATAACAAATATTAAAACTGATTCCAACAAATACCCAAATCCCAAAAACAAAACCAAATCTCTAAAACAAAAATCCAAACTCAGTTGAATCACACTAAGATAAACTGAATTTAGACAAGAAAGCTAACAATCACAAAAGTCAACTTATATTAAATCTTAATCAAAAGTCCAAAATAAACCTGATCTCACCCTGATGAAATTGAAAATGGAAGATGAAACAAGGTTGTCCACGAAAATGGTTGGAACAAATGCTTTATATGTCATGTTTGCATATAGTATCATACGAAAGTAAAGGATTAAGAGAGAGGAGACTATAGAGTATTTTTTTAATCATTTTTAACATTTTCATTAACAAAGGAAAAAAGATAAGGGAGGTTAAGATGAAAGTTTCTTGGATCATTATTCCTGTAAACTATCACTGAGACTGGTTTTATGTTTGGGTGAATGAATATGTCAGTGATTTTTTCAGGTTTAAATATGTTGTTGACAGTCCACACGTACTAATCAAACCTCTTCTTCCTCAGTCCAACTTTTTGTTTGAGCTTCTCACTGTGAGCTCTGGTAAATACCTTGAGGTGTGCATCTTGATGCTTCATGAAGTCTTTAGTCCCTTTTATCTGAACCTCAACCTCATTAACTATCTAAGCAACAACTTTCTTGATTACTGGCTCAATCCTTGGGTTTTTTCTGATTTTTAGCATTTTAACTACCCGCTCTTGCTGAACCCCTAATTGTACTTCACGCTTTGAACTTTTCACTATTCTTACACACAAGGTCAACCAACTCAAATAGCTATTTGATAAAACGTTTGTAAAGTAATTTAAAAGAAGATTGGGGAGTGTTTGTCCAATATCATAGAGATAGAGAAGAAGTATTGGAAAAAGGGTGTGTTTAGGTATTCCTCACATGTAAATGATTTAGTTGGAAACTAACCATGGTTGGGTTGATGAATTAGCATAGTTAAGATAGAAAGGAATATGCCAAAAGCATAAGAAATATTCCTTTACTTGGAGAGAAAGTGTGGATGTTGAAGTAATAAATTTGAATTTCAAATTCAAATCTTATTAGACATGTATGGTAAAGAATGGGATCAGATGAGTTGGCATGATGTGATGTTTTGGAGCCTAAGGATCTAAATTTAAATTTGAAATCCAATTCAACATGTGGGAAAAAGAGAAGAATGAGTTGGAAGTGAGTTGGCAATGGGTTAAAGTGATGTGATGGTTTTGAGCTTAAAGATCACATTCAAATTTGAATGGTTGAGTACAGGTGGTGAGGTGGCAAAGTGTGTAGGAGAAGATTGGTGAGGTTGTAAGATTTGAATTCAAGCTTGAGAGGATATGAGAAGTGTGTAGAGAAAGCTTTGAGTGCGTGTGTGTAGCTTGAAAGGTAAAGATTTGCTTACCAATTCTCATGATTCCAATCTCTACACTATCTCCATTTCTAATTTGGCGGTTTCTTCTCTAATTTATTTAATGTCTAAAGCTACATCAACAAAATCTTGGTTATGGCACCGAAGACTTTCTTATTTGAATTTTGGTACCATTAATTAACTCACGAAAAAAAGATCTAGTTGATGGGCCTCCAAAGTTTAAGTATGATAAAGATCACTTATGTTTAGCATGTGAGCAAGGAAATAGCAAGAAAGCTACTTTTCCACCTAAGTTGGTTCCAAGCACAAAATACAAACTTGAATTGATTCATATGGACTTATGTGGACCAATGAGGGTAGAAAATATCAATGACAAGCGATATATCCTGGTTATTGTAGATGATTATTCTCGATATACCTGGGTATTTTTCCTTCACACCAAAGATGAGTCTCCAGACATGATCATCAATTTCATTAATCAGATTCAACGGAATATGCGAGATCAAGTCCAGAAAGTTCGGTATGATAATAGAACTGAGTTCAAGAACGAGAAATTGCGAAAGTTTTATGAAAAGTTAGGCATTATACACCATACTTCGATAGCTCGAATGCCTTAACAGAACGGTGTTGTTGAACGAAGAAATCGTACACTTGTCGAGGATGTCTGTACAATGCTTATCTTTTCAAAATCTCCAGAATTTCTTTGGACCGAAGTAATTGCTACTGCTTGCTTTACTCAGAATCGCTCTATCGTACACACACGATACAACAAAACTCCTTATGAGTTGATTAAGGGCAGAATACCCAATGTTCAATACTTTTATGTGTTCGGATCCTTATGTTATCCAACGAATGATCATGATGATCTTGGGAAAATGACACCGAAGGCTGACATTGGGATTTTTATTGGTTACTCTGAGACATCAAGAGGGTTTCGTATCTGTGGCTTCTGAATGCAACCATTCATGTAAAATTTGATGAGCTCACAGCTATGGCTTCTGAATGCAACCATTCAGGACCCGATTTTTAATGCTTGAATTTTCAAGATTCATCGGAAGACTCAAATTCTATACCGTCAAAAAAAGACTTGGATAATTTGTTTGGTCCTCTCTAAGAAGAATATTATGCGACGAGATCTCCAAAAGTGTCAGATAATTCCGCTGCAAATACTCTTGATAACACAGACACTCCTTCATCATCTTCAATTGTCGTTGAAGAAAATGAAGCTCCTCAAATAATAACATCATTAGAAGAACAAGTTGTAAATGAGCCTACAACTCCAGTCTCGAATGAGAATGTCGATGAATCAATTCAAGAAGACGTTGTAGCATTTGACAGAAATAATTTCTACAATCCATTTCACACTCATGTGTTTGAAGAAGCTGAGTCATCTTCAACATTTCAAAATCCGTCAAATATGCACGAGTTTCATCAAAACATCGCTACACTGATTTATGGACTAAGATCCATCCAATTAAGCAAGTGATTGGTGATCCTTCCAAGCCTGTAATGATAAGACGTCGACTCGATACAGACGCTGAGATGTGCATGTACGCGTTAACAGTGAGTACTATGGAACCTAAAAACATCAAGTTATGCCCGATCACAGCTGGATAGAATCAATGCAAGATGAGCTGAACCAGTTCAAGCGCCTTGATGTTTGGGAACTTGTAGAACGCCCATAAACATAATCGTAGTCAAATGGCTTTGGAAAAACAAGACCGATGCTAAAAACACAGTAATTCGAAACAAGTCTCGTTTAGTAGCTAAGGGTTATGGTCAAGAGGAGGGTATCGATTTTGAGAAATATTTTGCACCTATTGAACGACTCGAAGCTGTTAGAATTTTCATGGCATACGCGGCTCACAAGAACTTCACTATCTACTAGATGGATGTCAAGACTGCATTCCTCAACGGACCATTGAAAGAAGAAGTTCTTATAAGTCAGCCCGATGGTTTTGTAGATTCATACTTTCCTAATCACGTTTATCGTCTTAAAAAAGCTCTGTACGGTCTCAAACAAGCCCCCAGAGCATGATATGACAAGCTTTCCTCATTCTTGATTGAACACCATTTCACAAAAGGTTTTGTCGATCCTACTTTGTTCACCAGAAGACAAGGAGATGACATTTTACTTGTTCAAATCTATGTAGACGACATAATTTTTTGATCAACAAATCCAGTTTTCTCAAATAGATTTGCAAAGCTTATGAAAGATAATTTTAAAATGTCAATGATTGGTGAAATGAAGTTCTTTTTTGGACTTCAGGTTCATCAATCCCCCCGTGAAATCTTCATAAGTCAATCACAATATACTTTAGAAATTCTTAAGAAACATGAGATAAAAAAATGTGATTCTATTAGTACACCAATGGCTACTGCCAGAATCGATGCAGATTTACAGGGTACCCCAACTGATCAAACCAAATACCGTAGTGTGATCGGGGGACTCATGTATCTCACTGCAAGTCGACCAGATATTGCCTTTGCAACATTTGTATGTGCACGTTATCAGACACACCCAATTGAGAAACACCTCAAAGAGGTCAAACGGATCTTTCGATACCTACGACAAACCATTAACATGGGTATGTGGTACTCGAAGAATTTCGGATTTGAGCTAATTGCATATTCAGATGCAGATCATGCAGGGTGTCACGATGACTGCAAAAGCACATCTGGAGGGATACAATTTCTGAGAGACAAGCTAGTCAGTTGGTCGTCTAAGAAATAAGATTGTACAACAATGTTCACTACGGAAGCTGAGTACTGTCATAAGCTTATAATCTCATACTTAGTGTTTTGATTAGCTCATGTTTAATAAGTGTTTGGTTTGGCTTATGTCGGTAAATGACGAGAAATGACCTTGTTTTAAAAATAAAAAAAATATGAATAGATTTAGGTAAAAAAAAAAGTAAAGTTGTAATTTGTATTGAAGTGTGTTATATAGGCCCAAACCCTTTCAAAAAGCCACACTTTTATGACTTACTAAAACACTCACATATAAGCTCATAAGCTCACTCATATAAGTTTAGCCAAACACTTAGTTTTGTTATATAAGCTCATAAGCCCACTATATAAGCTAAAACAAACACCCTCTAAATATCATTTTACACTTAACACTTACAACTATGTTATCAAATATTTTATATAAAACAAATAATTACGCTCACAACTAATGTTGACATGCACAAATTTCATAATACATATTGACGAATTGTAGGATTCTAATTAATTATTATTATATATATCAATTTTGGGTGAAAACAACACTGTTTTGATTTGGGCCGAAAGCGGCGACCTAAAAAAGCCGCCCAATATAAAAAAATAACAAAACTTGCTCTCAGTTATGCGACAAGTTACGAAAACTATCTTAATTTTTTTTCTGTTTATGACTTTTTTATATAATTTACTTTATTTATCAAATATGTAACACATATCTACTGATTCATTCGGAAAAAAATACTGGTGAAAAGATCTTCGGATTGCAAACAAAACAAACTCAATATTGCAATGTTTATGACATGCGTATGATTCTATAAAAAATATTGAAGTTTAATATATATTTTTGAAAAAGAACCCCTAAACTACCTAATAACTTTAAAATAAACCACATGGGTCAAAGACATACAATTCTATAGATATTAGTAAAAAAAATTTACAAAACTTACCCTAAAACTATGAGACAAGTTACGAAAACTACCTTGAACTTTTAGTTATTTACGACATTTTTATATAACAAACTTTATTTATCAAATAGGTAACAAATATCCACCAATTCATTCATAAAAATATATACCGCTGAAAAGATATTCGAATTGCGAACAAAACGAGCCTAATATTCTAATGCTTTAAACAGATATAAGATTTTATAAAAGATGTTGAAGTTTGATATATATTTTTGAAAAAAATAGACTTCTAAAAAACACTTTCCTAAACTACCTAATAACTTTAAAATAAATCACAAAGGCTAAAAACGTACAATTCTATAAAAGCTTATATTATATAAATTACCTTATACTTTTTGCTACTTACGACTGTTTATATAACAAACTTTCTTTGTCAAATATCTAGCGACTTCATTGATAAAAAATATACCGACGAGCATGCATCTAGATTACTAACAAAAGCAGCACAATATTATTAATAAGCTTTTGAGATACGTACGGTTTTATAAAAAATGTCCAAGTTGCGTATATATTTTTAAAATAATTTTTCTTTAAAAGACGTCCTTAACTTACCTATTAACTTTAAAAGCATCATATATGAAACCAAATAGCTCCGTCGCAAAGCGCAGGGGCGTACAATAAAGCTGCCCCAAATCGTCTCTACAACAACTACATAGTTACAACTTTAACCAACAACAAACCACAACAACCCCCCCCCCCCCATCTTTCTCAAAAATTTTAAACGAAAAATAAAACAAGAACAAGATCTCGGGTTTGGTTTTCGAAACACTAAAAGATCCTTAAAGATCAAACAAAACCCTTCACTGAGCTTGGAAAAAATAAAACTCTAAACAACCTACCTGGTTCGCGACTCACAAACAAGATTCAAAGAAGTTGTTCTTCCTGATTTTCGTGGGTGACGTGTTTGTGGTAGTAGTCACTTATCAGTGGCGGTGGGAAGTGATATGATGTAGGGGTGGCGGATCCGTGATCGTTGAAGAAGAGTTGTGGTGTGTGTGGTCCTTTTTTAATTAAACATTGTATTTATATGTTTGAGATATAAATAGTTTGCTGTAGGGTAAATAAGTATTTTAGGAAATACAAATCATAATTATTTCACTTACTATAATTTTAACATAATTTGTGGCAAAATTGATGACTTCAACGGGATTGACATGGAAAAAAGTTTTTGTGTTATTTTGCTAATTCTACAAGATCGAGTACTATACATTTCGTTTTAACATAAAATAAATAGCTATAACAAATTTCAGAGTCGTTTCTATTTCGAATTTTCGACCATATAAATTCACACAAACTATTTATATCTCAGACACTCAAATGTTTTTTTATAGCAAAAAAAACGTTTAACCCAATAGCATTTACTCGCCGCAAAATATAGTCACAGGGTATCCGTCGCCGCATTGCGCGGGGTACCCTGCAATCATAAGTACCTTGGAAATTTTAAGTTGTTTCGGTATAAGTATGATGACGAAATCTATGCTCTATGTTATTAAATAATCATTCTCCGATAAAAGAAATCACAAGTGAATAATAGTATTAAGAATGCTATTGACTACAGTTTTCGTATATCCATTGTCTATAAATTTTACAAATAAAGCTAAGGATGCGTATTAATAGTTGCATATTAGTGTTGATGCAAAATTGCATTTCATTTTTAGTGACGTCTATCTTAAATTATGGTTTCAAATATGCCTTTTGTTTATTTGGATATGAAATAGTTTGCATTGTTAATGCTTATAGTTATCCTAATTAAAAGTCATCATTCATTCGTAAAGTTACTGTTAGAAAAACCGTATAACTAAAAAACATTTGCTCGCCACAAAATTAGTTATCGGGTACCCGCCGCCGCATTGCACGGGTACCCTGCTAGTTAACTTGAAATGCATCATATATGAAATCCAAATAGCTCCGCAGCAAAGCGCAAGGTCGTACCATCTTTTTTCTATCACATCAATTATAAATACAATCTTAAAAAAAACTTAGCAAATAAAACCCAAGATATATAAAATGATTTAAATGACAAAAAAAAACCCTTAGCATATAAAACCCAAGAAATATAAAATGACTTAAAGAAAGTCGAAACCTCCAACTTTAAAATAACACAGAAAAATATCTCTTAACATATGAAGTTATCATAAAAAACCGCTAAAATTAAAGTAAACTCGAAACAAAGATAAACCGCCGCAACGTGCGAGCAGCCTTTCGGCTTTTTAATATCAACATCTCTTATTCTTTAGTCTTTAAACATATGTCAATTCTTTTGTAGTAGGCAAATGAGTTGTACTATATTTTCATAATCAGACAAGACCACTCGGTTCAACTTATTTAACCAAACATATTAAAAAAATAAGAATAAAACATACGCTAAATAATTCATCAAAAACATGCCCGCCGCAATACACGGACTGCAATTCCACTTGTTTAAAAATCATTTGTAAGGTGTAACTTAAACTATTTCACTTGTTTCACATTAACTAATAAAAGGAGGCAAAATAACTATAACATATACCCCCTCTACTCTTGGCTTAACGACTACCACCCAGTCTTATCCAATCCAAAATATCAGAATCTAAACATCAGCATATCCTTCTCTTCCATGCTCTTCTTCATTTGATCTTCTTCTGCTCAAACCATTCACACCAAAAAATGGCTTCTGCAGCTTCAGCAGCTTTTCGACTCACTTGTCGTCCCAAAACAAAGCCACCCCAGCAGCACCACCTCATTTCACCCTTCAAACCATCCTACACTTTTTCACCTCTCCACAAACATATCCAACTCATTTCAAAATGCACCAATGTTTCAAAAGAAGACAAACCAATACTCGAACCAACAACGTTAGAACAGACAGAATTCTCAGCAGAGGAAGATGGTGATTTCCTAGGAATACAAGAAACAGAAGCTGAGATTGATAAACGTAGGCTAGAGGAAAAGTTTGCAGTCTTAAACACGGGTATATACGAGTGTAGGTCATGTGGGTACTTGTACAATGAGGCTGCAGGGGACCCTTCTTACCCTATAGCCCCTGGTATACCTTTTGATAGATTGCCTGAGGATTGGAGGTGTGCTACTTGTGGTGCTGCTAAAACTTTTTTTCAGAGTAAGAGTGTTGAGATTGCGGGCTTTGCGCAGAATCAGCAGTTTGGGCTTGGAGGGAATACGCTTACTGGCGGTCAGAAGGCGATTTTGATTTATGGTAGTCTTTTGTTCTTCTTTGTGCTTTTCTTGTCTGGTTATTTTCTTCAATGAATTGAAGTCATTATATAATGTGTTGGTTGTTAATGGTATAGTTTTAAAGAATTTTTTGTGTAACCTTCCATAAGTTATATATATTCATTGTTAAGAGGTTAATGCAACGCTTTTGGCTATATATATACTTCTTAAACTTTCCAATGTTTTTCTAGATTGAGTACTCGGCTAGTTTGCTAATTGCAACCGTCGTTAAACTAAGGGTCACTTGTTCCGCGTTATATGAAGATTAGTAGAGTATCTAACCTCTTGTATATAAGTGAAGTTGGTGGGATTTTTGAGGTACTTGATGTTTGTTTTGATCTTCGCCGTCTTGATTCAAGAATTTCTTTGATGACGCATTCTTACCAACGATCAAAGCTTTTATAAATGAATTTGGTTAGTGACGAATTAGAGATATACAAAACTAATATATCTGCTTCATGGAGAGGTATCCACAAGACTTCTAGCCAACTACGATTAGTGATGTGGAATTCTACTAAATTTACTAAGATCACACCTTGTAGCTCCTAGCAGGTCTGCGAAACTTGCAATGGGTCGCTTATTATTTATTTACTTCTTCACGTAGTGGTCTCTATATAGTTGGTTTTAAATTTAGTATCGACCAGAAGGGTTCGCATTAACTGTTTTGCAACTTCATATGGCATGCTTGTCACGAGGAGAGAATGGGGCTGATACATTCATTATACTAACCTGTAGAACCTTTGCCACCACTATAATTTTAATTGTCATCCAGGGAAGAGGTATTCTCTGCAGCCGTAAGTAGGTGTAAAAATTTCCTCGACACTTGAAAAGGTACTGACTTGTAATTTTAACCCGAACCATACAAAATATATCATTTTTTACCCGTTACGTAATCTGATACTAAAATATCCATTTTGCCATCCATCGGCCTGGAGACAGAAGATTCAAACTAAAAGTGAAGACGCAAGACCAATCTGTGATGGCATATAATCATAACAAGACCACGCAGACAGATGGTCAGCAATAAATTGTCCAAATTAAGCTACATCGGATTTCAAAGCATTTTTTTTGTTACCTAATAACAGGTATCCACCATTTTGATTACCTATAAATTAGGCTGGCCGTCTCTACTTCCAAGAACATGATCACCTGATACTTTTACACCAAACACCAAAAACTGCCCATCAATGAGGAGTGGAAGCTGCAACAAGTGTTCTAGGGATGAACACAGCACATATTAATCAAGCATTGGGTGTCCTCGAGAAGGTTATCTGTAAACTACCGAAATTACTTCCCACACCACATAAGACAATATCAACTGTTAATAGTGGTACAAGAACACACGACAAGTCATGTTATGTGCAGAGTAATTTCGATGCTATACAAATCACATCCCTTGAAAATACGTTACATTCATCCATCTCATGAAAATCAGTGTCCACAAATCAGTAATCTCAAGTAATTAAAGATGGTCACACCTCTACCCGAAGGTAAAAAGAACTGCTTCAAGAAAGATATCCGGCAAATCATTTATACCATATTACCATGATGAAACTGATTATTTCACCCTTGAGTATTTATGTTTGCCTGACCTAAGATTTGCTAAAGATAATTGCTAATTCACTCGTGTCTCATGAAGGGTGTCTAGTTAGACAAGAGTCAAGTTTAAACCTGATATGTGTTATCAATCACTTACAGGTTGACCTACTGGGAAGCCTATGTCAGACAAGCCAAGTGAAACGAGAGTTTTGCATAAACCAAAGCCTATGTCAGACAAGCCAAGTGAAACGAGCGTTTTGCATAAACCAAGAAGTTGGACAAAATGTAAGAGGTTACCAAAAACAGATGATAACCACAGCCTCCAAAAACAATGTATTATGATCATTTACCAATATAATAAATACTCAAATCCACTTAAAGTAGCAAAATAAATAAATAAATAAAATCAAGAAATAACTTAAACAAGTTAACTTACAATGTTGTTTAGCAAAGCTATGAACATTATAAGAGGTGTGCTTTTTTCTATCCTTTCTGTAACCATCACTAATCCTGTCGTATACACAAGATATACAACAAAAAAAACCTCTCTTAACTAAAAGCTACCCAAGATTATGGTAGGCCTAAAATCTTAGTTCCTCAAATACCATAAATCAAATAAACAGCTACACCAAAATACAAAAATTACATAACTTCTATATTCCAGAATCAGACTCATGTGAAACCCGAGTCTTGATTTGATAAACTTTCTTCATTTGTTGATTTCCGTCCGCGGTCATAGAGGGTCTACTGATCCATGTAGAAGGTGGTGATGGAAGGCTACCAAAGCTCTGGTTATTAGAGTTCTGTGGTTGTGCCATCCTAACGGGGTAAGGTTTGTTTCGGGTCCCATTTTGCATGGTTAAACCAGCCATGCCGTTTGTCAGATCTTGATACTGATCTTGATATGTGTAATTGTCTTGCGGTCTGAAATTTGGTCTACTGGGTTGGAAGTGATTAGGAGGGGGCGGCCCGAATCTGGGCCTAGGCATTGGGCCTCGAGGATTAGGATAATTGTTGTAATAATTTGGATCATCGTTGTAATTCCTTTGGTAACCAGAGGGTCCAGCTGGTCTGGGCCTATGATGCATATTGTTGGCTGGAACATTTCGGTACTGTGATTGATCATAGTATCCCGAAGAATTGCTACCAGATCTGATATTCAGTGAGTTTTTTAGAAGACGATGAGCTGCCTCCCCTAGCATGTTTCCATGTATTGCCCCTGGCACTTGTGGCCTGATAAGAAGCAAAGTGATGTATTAAGAAAACGAAATGGTCATGGATTCTTTATTGATTGTTTAGAACACTAAATATAACTTCTTCCCATAATTATCTAACTAGATTTGGCAAAATGGAAGGTCAGACAGGTAAGTAAAGGGTCAGCACAAGTAACTTTTAGTACTATTCCGGTTGACCCTGAGATAGAGAGAGAGGGAGATGTCAGATGTACCGATTATTATAACTTCCTTGGGAACGACGACCACTATTGTCTTCATGCCATAAAATGGGAAGGGGTTTAATATCAACAGGCCTCAAAATCTGCAGCAATGACAACGTAGAAAACAATTAGATTAGAAGTCATGTACAACGTTTAATCCAATCTGAAGGCAAAATAATCTCATAGGTTCTCTGTCTATTAACAAAAATCATCGCCTATTAAGCTTACAATAAGGTTGTTTATATCTCATTAGCCAAACAGAAAACATATATGATCATTGATCAACACACACCTTCTGTGGCACAGATACTCCTCTAGGAGGTTCTGGAATATGTTTATGAGCTGGTGGATTAATATAAGCAACGTTTCTGCAAAACAAGACAGATTAAATCAAATATAATTTCAACTAATCATCATTTAGATACAAAGGAACTTACAGGACATGGTTATCCGTTATATCCTCCAAACCACTAACAGGTGAAGGGAGTACCACTCTCCAACCATTTCTTTCAGATAACCAAAAGTAACCGTTCATTCCGCCACTGCATAAATTTAACATGGAACGTTGAAATCAAATTTACAGAAAGGAACGAGTTGAAAGTTGAGAATGGTAATAGCTGACCTAGCATTTACGTCAATTGGGCACATAGGTATTTGAGTTGGGTGCAAATGCATTTGCATTTGCATTTGCATTTGATAGAAATAGTTGTAGTAAGCACTTATTTGTGGGGCCAAGCTATTACGTGGAGACACGTATAATATATCACAAAATACACTATTCCGAGCTCGCTCTTCAGGCTGTTCAGATAAATTTGGCATTAGCGTTCAAATACTAGAAGAATATGATTATTAGGTGATAAGTACTCTGTTATTACATATTCAAAATTTTAAATGCACAATGGTTACATGTTAATACGCATTTGATCTGATTATAGAATCCATCATTTTATATTGCATTCATCGACTATAAAAATGGAGGTATGTCTTTTTTTCATAAAAATTATTTTATTTGACACCGAAAATATTAGGTTGGGTAAGCCTGTTCTTGATGTATATTTTTAAGATGTACTAGGTATAACAAATACAAGGCTGACATGTAGCAGAATACCGAACTGTTAAAGTGTCCTCTAGTCTTCTTGTTTCGGTGAGTAGCTTCTTCTCGTCAATGAAGGGCAATTTGGCTACACCCTGTTTTCATAGTAATAATAAAAAGAGAAGAACAGGATATAGTGACAGGCAAAACAGTGAAATTAATAATCAACTTAAGATAATTAATTTGCAAACACAATATTACCTGCCATGAGGAAGGTTTTCCATTCATGTCGATGTCAAAATCTATATGTACATATAAAGCCCAAGGTTATTTACAGATTTAATTTTATTTTTACATTGGTCAAAGTACTAAAGATTAATCGGCATTAACCAAAATTGAAGATTAATTATTTGATCATAAGCCTTTTTTTTTAAAAATAAAAATAATAATAAAATTATTTGATCATAAATACCGTAAGGGTAGAAGTCAATTATAGGTGACGATGGATCACTCATCAGTCTTCTGTAATTGACAGGGAGAGCATTTGAGCTGTAGCACCATATAAACATTATGATAAAATGTTGCAATAGGAGAACCAAAAGGTTAAAAGGAGGCAAAAACATATGTTGATTTCAGATCGGTAAATGCGAAATGTGTAATACCTTGCAGCTGGCAGGGTTCCCATAAGTTGATCAAAGGGTTTAAATGGCTCTCCCAGGAAAAATGTTATTTCCAAATCAGCTAAATCTTTGAGATCAGAAGCAAATGGGGCATAATGATATCGATAATACCTGGAATTATAAGAGTTTATAAGTACTTGGATATTCATCGGCATCAGCATTTATGTGTCTTCAGAATCACATTTAATAGCAAAGAAGACCAAATACAATGAAAATAATTATGCGAAGTCCAAATTTTTGATCACCTAAATACTTAGTTCGAGGTGACTCTAACCTAAAATTAGCAAACAATTTTTTTATATATATATATAGAATATTTACCGAAACTTTTCAAACTTCAAATACTACAAACAGGCTGGTTAAGAACATAAGGAACGGACCTCACATTTAAGGACTAAAATAAAAATATCCCACATCTTTGATAGCAACATTTTAGTTAAGCCTTCACATTCGATTTAAATTATTTAGAGAAATTCATACAGATTTATACAACATTTTTTGTTAGTGTGGCCAAAAGCAGCATGCACTTAATTATCATGCCCTGTAATTCAACCCTGTTACTCTAAATCCCTATGAATCATACTCAAAACATAAAAATTTACAGCAATGACGAAAGAGGTGAAAGCACCAAACAAAAGTTTTCGGTACCATTGCCAAGAACAGACCCCTGATAGTAATAGCTGCAAACCCAGCATAATCCTTCCACATAATTCAGTACCTGTGTCGACAATAACTTGTGATATAACAGGAGGACAACAGTGTAAAACATTATAGGAACTTATGATTAAACATGTGTGTGTCTAATACTGCGAATAAAGTTTGGTAAATTCTTCTTTCTAGAGTTAGAAAAGTGTATAGGTCGAACAGTGCAAGCATCTTAAGTGAATTAATAGAAGGACCAAAATAAACTCACCATTTGCCTTTTAACCTCTTCAACCTCCTTTGGATCTGTCAAATTTAACTTCTCGTTATAATACCTTTCCTTGTAGCCAGGTTCCCCTAATTTTATCTGAATTGAGAAATTGTTAGAATGTATAGCAGATACTCAACTAGATTTTTTTTGAAAGCAAATATTTAGCTAGACTAGATCATTAGACATCACCAAGCAACCAATAAAAAAGTGCAGCAAGTAACAGCAAACTTTAAAGGTTCAGATACTTGTCATTGTCAGGATAACAGTGACCTTCCTGTCTTATTTTAAAAATAAAAGGAGTAAAAAGGGCCCCAGTCTTCATATGTCAAGTTGAAGGTTAATTACTCCTTGATCCATATATGTTTTTGAATAAGAAAAAGGGTAAAAGCCATTAATGCTTCATATACTTATACTCTAATCTCATTATGCACTTTGAACCGACGAAAAAATCATGATGGATAACATACTTAAACTTTTTATGCATTATGCATAATATTTGATATTTGATAATATATACTTGTGAAGAATTAATATTATATGAAAAATATACATATGCGTAATGCATCGTAAGCACCCGGTATATTATGCATAGTGAGATTTAAATCGGTCCGTAGTTCATTATGAAGAATTAATATTATATGAAAAAATATCCATATGCGTAATGCATCGTAAACACCGGTATATTATGCATAATGAGATTTAAATCGGACCGTAGTTCATAAAGAAACTAATATATAAGTACATGAAGCATTTTTAGTCTTTACCCTAAGAAAAATGATATCATGACAAGTGTCAACATCAAAGGTAGATATGAAAAAAGAGAATCACTAAAACATGCGTCAAATATTGAATGGTTTAGCCATATAAATTAGTCATGCTTTTATTCATACCAATCACCACACTTTAAATAAAGAGTAAACATCGCCTTCTCAAAGATATGAAGAACCAGTGTGCTTAGAAATTGATACTCAATGAAGAAAAGGTAGGTTTGTCATTTTACAAAAATGGTTCATTATTCTAAACAGAATAACATTGCATTCTACAAAAACTGTTGAATAATTAACCAAAACTGGTTTAAGATATAAGACAACGTTAAGAGGACTTTCAAGCATTAAAATTGCAGAGAATTTATTGTACCTTGTCCTCTACTGGAGCCGCAGGCTCCTCGTCAACATCTTGTCTTGCTTTACGTCTCATCTCTTCATTGTTCGCATATGCCTAGATTGAAATAGTGAGCAACAGACAACGTAACATCTACCATCAGTTGTAATCAGTATAGGAAAAAAAATAATAATACATTGGGATAAGTGGATAACACAGATCTTCAGTATCTGATGCGTGGGGGTAGTGAGGTACACCTTTGAAGTACAAAGTCAACTTAGACAATATATATAAACTTCACCTTGTGTATGCGGGCCCGCTTTTGAAATATTTGGTCTTCGTGAACGGCAACTGCCTGAATAAACTGCTCAACTCTGTCCAGCAAGACCTGAAATTCAGGTGTTGGTATATACATATAAAGCAAAAGGGTTGTTTTTTTAATTAGATATGATTACAGCCATTCACAATCAAACCAGCTAGCAAATATAACTATTCAAGAATTTTTTTATTGGTATATACAAATAAAGCAAAAGGGACGTATAGCATACAACCAATCTAATGCCTACACGTTTTTATATGCACTATCATAGATTCTAAGGGAAGAGCTTTGAAAGATTAGTAACATTAGGAATGTACCTCTCTATGCTAATTTTCCATCTATTTATTCCAGTTAGCTCTAGATTTATATACTACTACTATTTTCTTGAAAACTGATTCATAGACCTAAACACAAACCTAAACAATCAACCTAACAATAAGATAACGACATGAAGAGAGAGAAGCTGATTACGCTACGTGTCAAACATTGAATGGAAGGTTGATTTTTATGCCTATACTTTCAGCGCGTCTATCACTATAATCTATTTAATGCTATCACATAACATGATCTAATTTCTCATCATTACGATATGAAATCCTTTTATAATTGTTGTTTGTAAACTCGACCAATAATGGACCAATCTCTTGCAAGCTGCTGAACTGTCAAGATCACTAAAAATTGGCTTCATGGACATCAATGAGCCACAGAAAACAAAAATAATGAACACTAGTTTAATAGTGCAAAATCATCAGCAGCATACAAATGAAAACTCTACAACGAGAATTTATTAACTAAAACAGATATTATTCCAACGAGTTAACAAAAGAAGGCACAATTACCTCCCCCGCATCAGTAAGATAACCACCCATTGCAGTAAACTCCCTTCTGTAGATTTGCACTAGCAGATTTATAGCCCCCTACATTAGCAGAATAGAGAAAATATACATACCCATTAACATGAATGAATAGGATTAATAAGTGCAGTTAATGTTTATTTCATATATGTATGGCTAGAGTAACAAATACAACTTTCAACTTATAAAAGTTGACTAATAATCTGTTTAATACGAGTATATATTATCAGAAATAATTTTCCAGCCAGCTGGCCGTACCTCTCGAATCTCTAGAGTTGGCATATGAGGAAGAAAGTCATTTCCCACAAAAAAACAAAGGAATACAAAATCATCCACCAGTCTTTCCAGGCTGATCTCAAATGGAGGATTTGGTACCTCCAAATCATATTGCAAATATTCTCGTAGCACCCAGACGTTGAGGAACTGCCCACAAATATTGTAAGACATGATGATGATACAGTTATAGAAAAACAGAATAAAAGGTGTTAAAAAGTAAGCTGTGAGAATTTAACCTGATATTTCTTTTTGTGAATTGGGATATCATTTATAGGCTTCCCATTCACATCACCACGACACTCAGCTGCCAGGTGGCCTACTTGACCACATTGGAAACATTTTTCTTGCTGACCCGGCATTGTGATTACCTGCGAAACTTAAAAGGTTAAATACACTTCCATTGACCATAAATAGTCAAGAATCAGAAGTATAGCATCAGAATAACTGTAATACATTATTTACTAACCTCCCTCAATATTGAGAAGTGAACCTCATGAGTGGCCAGAGCCAACATGATAAGATCTGCATCCTATCAAATAAGCAATGAAACTCAGTCACAAGCTGGAAGATGGACAACGCTGCATATATTTACAATAAGAGGTGGCAACTTTGACCCACTTGCCTACAACTGGGTTCATTTGGGTTATGCTTATGTCTAAAGGTCAATTAGGTACAGTGTTGTAAAAAGCGGGCTAGGCCGCATACGCGGCGCCTAGGCGCTAGGCGGGCATACACTGCCTCGATTTATGGCTAGGCGGCCAAACTAGGCGGAAAAGTCAAAAGGCGGTCAAACATCCGCCTAGGCGGAGCTAGGCGGAGCTAGGCGGTCAACGAAGTCAACGAAAGTCAAGAAAAGTCAATGTTTTTAAACTAAAAATAAGGGATTTTCTTTCCAATATACCCGACCCATATTTATTTTAACATAACATCTTAACACAAAAGAAAAACCATCGATTGTAAACACAAAGTCATGGGTTTTTCGTATGAAATTCGAACCAACTGAACAATATGGACAAGATGAGAATCAAGCATCAATTTAATATTTATGTTTGAAGTATTGAAGTGATATTTCATGTTTGAAGTTTTAAGATGTTATGTTTTTTAATTGTTATGTTTATTTGTCTATTTTGCAACTTCAAACTATGTGAACTTTGAACTATTTGAAATTAGAAGTATTTTGTTATGTTATACATATTATTTATAATATTTATATACATAAAATTCCAATCCGCCTAGGCGAATTCCGCCTCGAAGGTGGTTGACTGCCCAACTAGCGCCTAGCGCTTTGATTAGGTAAAGCTAAAACACTCGAGTAATTATCTAAAAGGGGTGAAACCCCATTGAAGTGTATTCAAGTACATAAACCCTCTTATATTACCAAACCAATCCTGTATAAAAAGTGTCGGCGCAACCATACCCAGGCTGTTCAGACCCGCACTAAAAAGTTATTCGTTTTTATATGGTACCCAACTGGCCATATTTACACCTCTAGTTGCTATACAAATTATAAAGATTGCCAGATACAAGGAAGGGGAAGGACAAGATAGGTAAAACAACATTTTACCACTCACCAATCCATAGAGGCAATGGCCGAGTTGTTTGGATTAAATCACAGGAAGGTTACGTTGTGCAAACACCGATGAACGACATACTTTGTTGCTCTCCCTCCCGGGAACATTTTGGACGTTCGGGAAAGAATCACCTGCACATTAATGTTCAAATGCGGGGCCCCCATAAAAAATATTATGGTGTTGGGAGAACAAAATGGTTAAGTTACTTAGAAAGGAAAAACTATAAAATGAAGGATTGATTATGAACCCTTGGTATATTGCCCAACCAGGAATTTTGGGGGGTGATTCAATCTAATTGTATATATATGCGAGTACAGAATTAGAACAGACAATTAAACTGATGTGCGGAGTGATCACATTTGAATCAGATGTTTCAAGCTTCTCTTTAGAAGCAAGTGCAGCACCCTGAGCTTCAAACTCAGCTCTCAACCTCTCTTCTTCGGCTGCCTATACGAGAAAATAGCAAAACTAAGTTAACTACTTAATCTAGTAATCAGCTCAATCACTACAATTAAACTTTGGAAAAAATCTCACTCCTTTAGCGGTGTCTTTGGCAAGCCCTTAACGCGGCGAGATCTCGTTGTTGGTTCATTTTGGCTTCTTGGAGCCCACCATCTGCAAAAAAGTAGACAGCACTTACGAGTCTGACAGATAAAATCAACTTATTCAAAACTACGAATACAAATAGAATGTTACAAGACAAAGTCTTCCCTATTTGCCAATTTTTTTTTAACATGGAGAATTTTTCTGGGCGAACCAATGGAAAAGAGGTGGTCAATGTAGTCAAATATTAACCTTAAAACCCCTCATCATATTTAGAACAAAAACAGGAGCGGGCCTGCATCAGGAGTTGCAAGTTGTCATCGGTAATTCAAGTTTATAATCACTAAGTTAAAGGGGGTAGTCTTCAAAGTTAGCTGATGTAGAAAAAGAGTATATGGTAAATAACAATGGGCCTTTGGCCCAGTGGGATGTGAGTGTGCCCACCAACCAAGAGGTTGTGGATTTCAGTCTTGTTGAAGACATTTGTGAGATAGTGTAAGATAGGTGAGATATTGGTGCGTGAGAAAATTTACATTCTAAATACGTAGGTTAACAGCGAAAGTCAAGAACGCTTAAATTAAGAATTTCAAGATGAACAGATACTACGTCTAGAATGTCTGCAAGAATCATTCCACATGATGTATCTGAAGTTAAACGTATTTCAAATATTAACGTTGTTAGACAATGGAAGTACCACGATTTCCAAGCAGGGTATATACTTACGGTATATACGAGGGGAAATTCCAGGGGATAACGCATCTAACATTCTAATTTCTTGTTTTTTACTCTCGAACGTTACACTTATAATCTAGCATAACCACGTTAAGATCACTAAAGTTGTCACAATAAGGTGGACAAAAAGCTATTTACTGTTCTATGCCATTACCCAACCCAAAAAGAGACATTAGCTTGAATTGTACGGGCACCTACTTAAAAAGTAGTAGTAGTTTCAATTGGCCTTCTTATTGTATACGTGACATGCGTTAGCATCTCATCACGTAAGCAATTTTACACCGGTCCAAATGTACACGATATACGAAACATACGACTCAAATATTGATTATATATCCTATTATACAACAAAACAATAGCATTTAAAACCAATCTTCAATTTTCTCAAGTTAGACGTATGACTGTCCTTGATTCTCGGAATCTAATTCAAAATCTAAATTTATTTTGCTTGATTGATGTATAATAAAAATGCGTTACACTTACTAGTGAAACAATAACAGCGCTTTCAACAGAAATACATATCGCAATACTACCTCGGTCTCATAAACAATGAGACACACGGTTTTAGAAAATTCACTATCAGTCAATAAGACTTCACATTTCCTTTTAATGTTAAAAAGTACTTTTGTGCAACCAAATTTTGGCTTTTTCCAAAAAAATAATTGATTCTTTTTTTAGAAACAAAAGACACACATTAAAGTGCCTAAATACCAATAGCCAGGCACATCAGTCGCGCATAAAAAACTCCAGCATTAAAAAAGTTACATAGACGTAGTTTAATGGAGAAGGCTGATGAAGTTACCTTCCTTCCTAGGATGTGAAAACAAGGATGTATTAATACCATTTCATCCTTTATTATCTAAAAACAAACTTATCAATTCCATATTGTTAGGGTTAGGTTTCAATAAGTCAAGACCGTTTTAACAGCTTCCTGTTGACCAGTCAGCAAACTGTACATTGGGATAACGCGTCAGCCTAACCCACCGGTAGAAGCTTTGGGAACCCCCCATTCAGAACAAGATCAAATTTTAATTTGACGGTGTTTAGATATCGCTCAAATTGATGTATTAATTTTGGATGTTGTTTGTTTGTTTGACGGCAAATTGAAGAGTTTTATAACTCTTATCTATCTTTACTCCTTCTACTTTGAACTTTTTTTTGTCTTTTACAACTCTTATAAAAACATAAGTTAACATACCTTTAATCACTAATTTTTTTTTAGGGAGGAAAAGTCAACACTATTCTACCACAAAAGGAGAAAATATCAAATAAACGGTTGTCCTCAAATTCAATATCAAGAGGATTGACGGAAGCAGGACCCTAGAGGCGGGGAATCATTCAACTCCACCGAGGGCTGATATCAAAGAACTCAAACACAACTAAGAGAGATACACAACTAAAGCAAAGGAAAAACAATGCCCAACCACTAAATACCGAAAGCACATATCACAATCAAGCCAATATAAAACTAAGGCCATGCCCCACCATGAGAAGCAAAGTGGAGCAAGCCATAGCTAATGGAAACAGAAAGTGACACGCATCAAGTACACAATGGAAGGTCCACAAGAATTCTCATTAAAACTACGCTAAACTGACCCAATAACAGGACAAAACATACAGAACACTAGCACCTGATACTCGGTATTGCAGCAACCATCACAAAATAAATTCCAGCAAGCACCGAAATCAAACATCCCAAGTTTAACTGACAAGTTTGGGATTGCTTATTAGAAATATATTATGCGGTTACTTGGATAAGTTTGTGATAGTATTCATTGGCGATATTTTGATCTACTCAAAAACAAGATTAGGAACACGAGAGACCTTTAAGTTAATCTTAGAATTACTTAAAGAATGAGGAATTGTAGGTCCAAATTTTTTAAGTTGTGAGTTTTGGATTCTCTTTGGGTCATAATTTATCGGGCACAAGTGGATTGATAGGTCAAGGCATTCAAGTGGATCCTCATGCCAAGATGAGTCCATTAAGGACTCTGGGCAGCACCTAAGTGAATCCAGCAGAAGAAGATACGCCAATTATTTAGGGTTTTGCCAGTTATTACAGAACGATTTATTGACTGTTTCATAAAAATCGTCAAGCCAGATTGTTACGACGATTTATGGGTCAATTAAGTAGTAGGGTATCTACTTCACTTAGTATGGTCAGGGTGATGAAGTATTGCAAAACATGTGAAGACTTGTTGATGATTTCTTGATGTTCCCCCCGAAGGATATGTCCACGAAAGCAAAATATCATTAATACAGTTATAGAAGCAGTATTTATTTGGTTGTGTTAATGGCTCTTCTTTCAACAAATATGCCGATGAGGACGTCTTAATGACAAAGGATAGAAGATTTGCTAAAACTACCTCAATGTTTACGAAATAATGCTCCAAGATACGGACTGTTGGTTGGAGGGAGTGACTTTAGAAACTTCGTCATAAAAAGGAGATATGAAGAAATGACTTTTCAAGACATGTGTGCAGGATTTAGGGGGAAGTTAATTCCAACTCTTGTTTTACCTACATTGTTATTGTAAAGTTAAAGATTGAATATCCAAGCGGGAGTACAAGTTTCAATGACCAGAAGAACACAGAAGACATCTTCAGCGTTTGAAGCGCTGTGGGATCGGGACTTTATTTTAGTTGTATTTGTACGTGGTTAGGAACATTGTAAGTATTCCGTAGTGTTCATATTATTCTGGGGGACGATTTTAGCCTTAAATATGTCGACTTATACAAATAATTTAGTTTTCATTATAGCAGGATACGTAAGGACTGATATGTCAATTTACTTCGGAAAGTTTTAGTTTATGCCGGGCTATATATTCCCATTCATACTTCCATAGCTGGGTGAGGATTTTATCATTTGTGTAAAATAAAGTGGGAACTGTGTGTGTTTTCGTGCTCTCCAAAAAACACACAATCTTTTCCCTCTTCTAACTTTTTCTCTTAATAAACATGGAAAACTTATTTCTTTGTGCCTCCCCGACCTCGAAATCGTTGTTATTACTCAGTTAGTGATTTCTTTTGTAACAGGTGGATATCAGATTTCAACAAGCAAAATCCTGCTGAACAGAGGACCTCACTAGTTGATACAACTCGTTGACATGATCCCCAGAAACAACATCTTTCACCACAATCACACCACCACAAACCAAAGAGAAAAACAAAAAGTTTCCTCGAGAAGTCCAAACCAACCTGGAATTACAGGTTGATAGTGGTGAGCTTGGATAGCCAAAGTCACCAGATTGAGGGGGAAGTACGGTATGCTGCAATGTTCTAGGTTTTTAACTTCCGAGGCAATTGATAAGTCCGTTAAAGCTCACTTGAAGAATGTTCTACCAAAAGATGTTCTAGATTTCGGTAAGATTCAAAAATGGAGAAACAGCCAAGGTAGAGCTATGGCAAAAAGTACTCAGCAAAAACCATTTTGATTAAAGTAGCTCTTGATGATCATGATCAGTCAGACAAGTTGTTTCAAATGTTGATTGAAATCCCAAGTCATTTGATAATACATCCTTGCTCATAAAGCGCTGTATGATGCTCTTGTGCAATCACTACATGTCGATGAAGATGACATAGATAGAGTTGTCAATGAACCACCTACTCAAAAGAGAAGATGACAAGATAATCAAGATCAAGACCCTTCTGCAGATTTAGCAAAAAAATAAAAAAAAAAAAAAAAAAAAAAAAATAACTAAAAAAACAAACAAAAAAAAATAAAACAAAAAAAAAAAAAAAAAATAAATAAAAAAAAAAAAAAAAAAAAAAAAAAAAAAAAAAAAAAAAAAAAAAAAAAAAAAAAAAAAAAAGTCAAAAAAAAAAAAAAACAAAAAAAAAAAGAAATAGAAAAAAAAAAAACAAAAAAAAAGAGAAAGCAAAAGGATTACGAGTCTACTATGAAAGACAAAGATCAAGTTAGCTCATCTAAAAAGGGTAAATATCCATCCAAGTCATCCAAATCTAACAAACCTATAGATGCAGAAGATGTTAGTGCTGTGTGGAAATGTTGATATGGATGTTGCAGAAGATATCTCGTTTGAAAAAATGATGTTGGTTGTGATGTGATAATCACTCAAGCTGATGATCTATTGTTCCCATAAGGTTCTTTTGTGAACAATTCAAAATGGCTTCAAGGTAAGATGCCGTGGTCAGTACCAGAGACACCTGATCCTGAATGGCATAAGGAACCAAGTAATGCTCCTGAACAGCCTTGGTTCAATGACTTGGTGAATGCTCATAAAGATCCTCACTTTTGAGGATGTGATGGGCTCGTTCTTTGATTTCACAAACTTCACCAAGAATTTCCTCTAGAAGGATAAGATTACGAAAGCTAACCTTGAAGGTTCAGCATTCAAACTGATAAAGGGCAGACATAAGAACTACATCGAGCTTGAGTACAACTTTGAGCAGTGTTGCTTTTCAGCTAGCTTAACTGGTCAAACTTGTTGATTGGTGTTAATCCAGAAAGGCTAATCGAATTGCCACAGGGATCTTAGCGATCCTTACTTTGCCAGGTCTTCAAAGGATTTTTATTTGGAAAATTCTTATTAGCATTTCTTTTCTACAAAGATACTTGAATATACCTTATACTGGATGAGAATACTGAAGGCGATATGCATACAGCATGACTAAACCAAAACGGCTGCAAGGTTATGATCTAGAACGGCATTGAGCAAATGATCAACGGTTTTCTTTCCAATATACCCGACCCATATTTATTTTAACATAACATCTTAACACAAAAGAAAAACCATCGATTGTAAACACAAAGTCATGGGTTTTTCGTATGAAATTCGAACCAACTGAACAATATGGACAAGATGAGAATCAAGCATCAATTTAATATTTATGTTTGAAGTATTGAAGTGATATTTCATGTTTGAAGTTTTAAGATGTTATGTTTTTTAATTGTTATGTTTATTTGTCTATTTTGCAACTTCAAACTATGTGAACTTTGAACTATTTGAAATTAGAAGTATTTTGTTATGTTATACATATTATTTATAATATTTATATACATAAAATTCCAATCCGCCTAGGCGAATTCCGCCTCGAAGGTGGTTGACTGCCCAACTAGCGCCTAGCGCTTTGATTAGGTAAAGCTAAAACACTCGAGTAATTATCTAAAAGGGGTGAAACCCCATTGAAGTGTATTCAAGTACATAAACCCTCTTATATTACCAAACCAATCCTGTATAAAAAGTGTCGGCGCAACCATACCCAGGCTGTTCAGACCCGCACTAAAAAGTTATCCGTTTTTATATGGTACCCAACTGGCCATATTTACACCTCTAGTTGCTATACAAATTATAAAGATTGCCAGATACAAGGAAGGGGAAGGACAAGATAGTAAAACACATTTTTCCAACTCACCAATCCATAGAGGCAATGCCGAGTGTTTGGATTAAAACCAGGAAGGTTACGTTGCAAACGAATGAACGACATTACTTTGTGCTCTCCCTCACCGGGAACATTTGAGTCGGAAAGAATCACCTGCAAATAATGTCCAATGCGGCCACAAAAATATTATGGGAGAACAAAATGGTAGTACTTAGAAAAACTATAAAATGAAGGATCTAGAATGAACCTTGGTATATTGCCAACCAGGATTGTGATTCAATCTACATTGTATATAATACTGAAGAGCTACAGATAGAACAGACATAAACTGAGTGCCAGGAGTGATCACATTTGAATCAGATGTTTCAAGCTTCTCTTTAGGAGCAAGTGCAGCACCCTGAGCTTCAAAATCAGCTCTCAACCTCTCTTCTTCGGCTGCCTATATGAGAAAAAAATAGCAAAACTAAGTTAACTACTTAATCTAGTAATCAGCTCAATCAATGCAATTAAACTTTGGAAAAAATCTCACTGCTTCAGCGGCGTCTTTGGCAGCCCTAAAGCGGCGAGATCGTTGTTGGTTCATTTTGGCTCTTGGAGCCACACCATCTGCAAAAAAGTAGAAGCACTTACAGCTGACAGATAAATCAACTATTCAAACTACGAATACAAACTAGAATGATACAAGACAACAGTCTTACCTATTGCCATAAAGAGAATTTTTCTGGGCCGAACCAATGAAAAGAGATGGTCAATGTAGTCAAATATTAACTTAAACACCTCATCATATGTAGCAGGAGCGGGCTGCATCCAGGAGTGCAAGTGTCATCGGTAATTCCAAGTAAAATCACATAAGTTAAAGGGGGTAGTCTTCAAAGTTAGCTGATGTAGAAAAAGAGTATATGGTAAATAACAATGGGCCTTTGGCCCAGTGGGATGTGAGTGTGCCCACCAACCAAGAGGTTGTGGATTTCAGTCTTGTTGAAGACATTTGTGAGATAGTGTAAGATAGGTGAGATATTGGTGCGTGAGAAAATTTACATTCTAAATACGTAGGTAACAGCAAAAGACCAAGAACGCTTAATTAAGAATTTCAAGATGAACAGATACTCCGTCTAGAATTCTGCAAGACATTCCACATGTGTATCTGAGTAAAGTAGTCCACATAATAAGTTGTATACAATGGAAGTACCACGATTTCCAAGCAGGGTATATACTACGATAACGAGAAATTCCAGGGGATACACCGCACTAAACATTTCTAATTTCTATGTTTTTTTACACTACAGAACGTTACACCTTTTACCTAGCATAACCCACGTTAAGTTCACTACAAGTTGTCACAGATAAGGTGGACAAAAGCTATTTAATGTTCTTTGCATTACCAACCCAAAAGAGACATATCTCTTAATATACGGCACCTACGTAAGTAGAGTAGTTTCAATTGGCTTCTTATTGTATACGTGACATGCGTTAGCATCTCATCACGTAAGCAATTTTACACCGGTCCAAATGTACACGATATACGAAACATACGACTCAAATATTGATTATATATCCTATTATACAACAAAACAATAGCATTTAAAACCAATCTTCAATTTTCTCAAGTTAGACGTATGACTTCCTTAGATTCTCGGAATCTAATTCAAACTAAATTTATTTTGCGAATGTATAATAAAATGCGTTACACTATAGTGAACATAAACGCTTCTCAACACTAAATACATATCGCAATACTACCTCGGTCTCATAAACAATGAGACACACGGTTTTAGAAAATTCACTATCAGTCAATAAGACTTCACATTTCCTTTTAATGTTAAAAAGTACTTTTGTGCAACCAAATTTTGGCTTTTTCCAAAAAAAAATTGATTCTTTTTTAGAAAAAGACACAATCAAAGTCGCCTAAACTACAATAGCCAGCCGTCAGTCGCGCAAAAAATACAGCATTTAAAAAGTTTACATAGAGTTAATGAGAAAGATGATGAATTTACCTTTCCTTCAGGATGAAAACAAGGATGTATAATACCATTCATATCTAAATACAAATTATCAAATTCCATATTGTTAGGGTTAGGTTTCAATAAGTCAAGACCGTTAACATCTTCCTGTTCGACCACGTCAGCAACTGACTTTGGATAACGGTCAGCTAACCACCGGTAGAACGCGGGAACCCCCATCAGAACAAGATCTAATTTTACTTTGACGCTGTTAGATATCGATCAAATTGATGTATTAATTTGGATGTTGTTTGTTTGTTTGACGGCAAATTGAAGAGTTTTATAACTCTTATCTATCTTTACTCCTTCTACTTTGAACTTTTTTTTGTCTTTTACAACTCTTATAAAAACATAAGTTAACATACCTTTAATCACTAATTTTTTTTTAGAAAGTCAACAATATATACCACAAAAGGAGAAAATACAAATAAAGGTGTCCAAACTTCAATAATCAAGATGATTGACGGAAGCAGGACCCTAGAGAGGAAATCATACAACCCACGAGGGCTGAGACTCAAAAGAACTCAAACACAACTAAGAGAGAGATACACAACTAAAGCAAGGGAAAAACAATGCCCAACCACTAAATACCGAGAGCACATATCACAATCAAGCCAATATAAAACTAAGGCCATGCCCCACCATGAGAAGGAAAGTGGAGCAAGCCATAGCTACTGGAAACAGAAAGTGAAGGTCCACAAGAATTCCCATTAAAACTACGCTAAACTGGCCCAATAACAGGACAAAACATACAGAACACTAGCACCTGATACTCGGTATTGCAGCAACCATCACAAAATAAATTCCAGAAGCACACGAAATCAAACCATCCCAAGTAACTGACAAGTTTGGGATTGCTTATTAGAAATATATTATGCGGTTACTTGGATAAGTTTGTGATAGTATTCATTGGCGATATTTTGATCTACTCAAAAAGCAAGAAGGAACACGAAGAGCACCTTAAGTTAATCTTAGAATTACTTAAGAATGAGGAATTGTACGTCAAATTTTTTAAGTGTGAGTTTTGGATTCTATGGGTATAATTTATCGGGCACGTGATTGATAGTCAAGGCATTCACGTGGATCCTGCCAAGACTGAGTCCATTAAGGACTGGGCAGCACCTAAGACTCCAGCAGAGATACGCCAATTCTTAGGTTTTGCCAGTTATTACAGACGATTTATTGAAGGTTTTTCAAAAATCGTCAAGCCAGTTGTTACCGACGATTTATGGGTACAATTAAGTAGTGTACTCTACTTCACTTAGTATGGTCAGGGTGAAGTATTCTGCAAACATGTGAAGAATTGTTGCTGATTTCTTGCATGTTCCCCCGAACGGATATTCACGAAGACAAATATCATAATACAGTATAGAAGCAGTATTATTTGGTGTAAATGGCTTCTTCTTCAACAAATATTCCGATGTGCACGTTAATGACAAAGATAGAAGATTGCTAAAACTACATCAAAGTTTCAGAATATGCTCAAGATACGGATGTTGGTTTGGGGGGAAGCTGATTTAGAAACTTCGTCAAAAAGGAGTCTATGAAGAAAGCTTTTCAAGACATGTTGCATGGATTAGGGGGAAGTTAATCCAACTCATGTATACTACAATGGTTATTGTAAGTAAAGACACTGAATATCCAAGCTGGAGTACAAGTTTCAAGACCAGAAGAACTCAGAAGACATCTTCAGCATTGGAAGCGCTTTGGAAGACTTTATTTTTGTTGTATTTGTACGTGGTAGGAACATTGTAAGTAATTCCGTATGTTCATATATTATGGGAAGATTTTTAGCCTTAAAATATGTCGACTTATACAAATTACATTAGTTTTCATATAGCCGGATACGTAAGGACTAGATATGTCATTATAGGATAGTTTAGTTTATTCCGGGCTATATATTCCCCTTCATACTTCCATAGATGGGTGAGGATAATCATTTGTGTAATAAGTGTGTGTGTGTTTCTTTCTCTCTCAAAAAACACACAATCTTTCCCTCTCTACTTTTCTCTCTTAATAAACATGGAAACTTATTTCTTTTATCCTCCCCGACCTCCGAATCGTTATTACTAGTTAGTGATTTCTTTTGTTAACAGGTGGATATCTCAGTTCAACAAGCAAAACCTGCTGAACAGAGACCTCACTAGTTGATACAACCGTGACACTGATCCCAGAAACAACACTTTCACCACAATCACAACCACCACAAACCAAAAGAAGAAAATCAAAAGTTCTCCTCAAGAAGTCCAACAAACCTGAATCACAAGTTGATAGTGGTGAGCTTGAAAGCAAAGTCACCAGACTTGAGAAGACGGTTGCTGCAATGTCTAGGTTTAATCTTCCCGAGGCAATTGATAAGTCCGTTAAAGCTCACTTGAAGAATGTTCTACCAAAAGATGTTCTAGATTTCGGTAAGATCAAAATGGAGAAAGCAGCCAAGTAGAGCATGCAAAAGTACTCAGCAACACCATTTGATAAAGTAGCTCTTGATGAATATGATCAGAATGACAAGTTGTTTCAAATGTTGATGAAATCCAAGTCATTTGATAAACATCCTGCTCATAAAGCTCTGTATGATGCTCTTGTGCAATCACTACATGTCGATGAAGATGACATAGATAGAGTTGTCAATGAACCACCTACTCAAAAGAGAAGATGACAAGATAATCAAGATCAAGACCCTTCTGCAGATTTAGCAAAAAAAAAAGAGAAAGCAAAAGGATTACGAGTCTACTATGAAAGACAAAGATCAAGTTAGCTCATCTAAAAAGGGTAAATATCCATCCAAGTCATCCAAATCTAACAAACCTATAGATGCAGAAGATGTAGTGCGTGAAGTTGATATGGATGTTGCAGAATCTGTTGAAAATGATGTGGTTGATGCTGATAATCCAACTCAAGCTGATGATAATGTTCCTAAGTGTGACAATTCAAAATGGTTCAAGGAAGATGCCGTGGTCAGACCAGAGACACCTGATCCTGAATGGCATAAGGAACCAAGTAATGCTCCTGAACAGCCTTGGTTCAATGACTTGGTGAATGCTCATAAAGATCCTCACTTTTGAGGATGTGATGGGCTCGTTCTTTGATTTCACAAACTTCACCAAGAATTTCCTCTAGAAGGATAAGATTACGAAAGCTAACCTTGAAGGTTCAGCATTCAAACTGATAAAGGGCAGACATAAGAACTACATCGAGCTTGAGTACAACTTTGAGCAGTGTTGCTTTAGCTCTAACTGGTCAACTTGATTGGGTTAATCCAGAAGGTAATCGAATTCCACATGATCTTAGCGATCCTCTACCTTTGCAAGGTCCTCAAGGTTATTTGAAAATTCTTATAGATTTCTTTTTCAACAAAGATCTTGAATACTTAACTGGAGAGAATACTGAAAGGCGATATGCTACATCACTGACTAAACCAAAAGCTGCAAGGTATGATCTTGAAGGCATTGAGCAAATGATCACACCATGATGGAGTTTAACCAAGGTAGCTTATGACAAAGATGTTGCCTTTGGAATATCTCAATGGGGACCCTAAACGAAAACTATTCTTCAAAGCAAGGCAATCCAGTCATCATGTGTATTCTCGAATGAAGATCTTTAGTATTGTACGTATGACAGTTGATAAACAGTTTGGTTATGGTTATATGTCGAAGATTGTTATAAGGCGAGCCAATCAAAAGGAGTGTGTATTCAAAGAAGCAAACTTTCCAAGACTGTATCTGAATGACATCAAAGATATGTTTCTTTTATATACTCAAAACAAGCTCCACCACCTCACAGGCAATCAACAAGTTGACTTAGTGACTGCTCTTGGGTTCTTTATTTGAAAAATAGTCCTTAAAAAGATGGTTGAAGATGTCCAACTTGGGGTGGAAAGCTATCAGACAAAGCTTAACCTCACATGTCCTCAAGTGAGATGTGATGGGTTGGATGCCAAAGAACCATACACCATATTTCACAAACCAAGAGGAGTTGTTTACCTGAACAAGGACGACAAGAAGTATCTAATGAGAGTAGATGAGTTGTACAAGTTTGGAGATGGAACACTCAAGAATGTTCGTGACAAGCTGGATTTCATGCTGCATAACTTTGTGATAGGATATAATGATGGGATGCCAAAGAGAGCATGGACTGATAAAGATCAAGTGCGAACATCCTCAGTATTAGAAAAGATTGAGAAGACATTACTTGAAATAAGGATTGTGAGGAGCTTAGAGTGTTATGTGGGTGGAAGGAACACTGAGACGGACTACAGGCTACTAACACGGACAGAATGACTGTGACATTCTTTGTTTGCTCATTTAAGGTTCTGTCTCGATCTTTATCTTGTGAATATGTAAATATGTAGTGTAGAACTAATGATATGTATATAGGGAAAATTCCAAAAAGCGTCCAAAATATAGGGTGCTAGTCACTCTTTAACCAAAAAAACATTTCCTTCCCAAAAGAGTCTAGGGCGACTGAGCGATGGGGTAATTTAACCAGAATCCACCAAGTGTCCGTATTTATAAGGTATACATATTTTGGGCAACTCGTACTATGAGGGCGACTTGAACTTAGGACGTCTGGCTTTTCTATCATTTTACATTTTTAAAAGTACTAACACATAGTACATCTATCTTAGGGCGACTCGTAGTTAGAGCAACCATACTAGGGCGACTATTTTTTAATACATTTTGTGTATTTAAAAACTCAAAAAATCACCAATACCACAAATATATGGGCCCACTTCATTTCCTACCTTCATCTTCCACACTCATTTCACACACACCTCTCAATCTACCCATGTTTCCCCCTTTTTGATTAAACTCTCTATCTTCTTCCAATCACTATCTACCATTTCATTAGAATTACATTATCCGTTGCACTGATATTTTCTTCCAAACACATATAAGTGATTTTTCGGTCCATATGTGGTGCATGCCGGTAAGTAGAAATTAGATTTATTATATTTTTAGTTTAGAAAATGTTGTTGTAATTGTTTGTTTGATGAATGAATAATGTGCGCATTTGATGTTAAAAAGAATATATTAGTCAATAGCTTGGTGTTAGTGACTTGAAAACAAGAACATAAACTGATGTTTGACTAATTTAGAAGATGCCACAGTTAATTTTTTCTAATTTATTACTTTTCGAGTTTCATGTTATTTGAACACAACTGTAAGTTTGTAAGCCTAAGCGTATTAGGATTAAATTTTGAGTATCTTTTTATTTAGACACCCATATATTGTAACAATTCGCATTTTAGGCTATTATTTTACTATTAACGTGTACGTCCACTCTTAGTAGCATGCATACAAACCATTAACCCATTTATGCTTCAACAAATACCCACTATTATACCCAATACTCAAAAACTAAATCATTTTTACCCATTGTTAGTGTTTAGCCGTGTATATTTATCACCCACTCAAACACATTCAAATTAATTCAAGCAAATCCCACTACCTATTAAAATACATTATCTTTTATCCAAAGGATTACACAAAAAGCTCAAGTAACTAGTCAAGAAACCAAAAATCACCAACTTTGCTTACATGCTTGCCAAAGTCGGCTCAAAATAAGGAAAAAGAAAGGAGAAGACAAGCATGCTTTTGCTATGTCACATCTAACCCAACATCAAACATACTTCTTACACATCTAGGCTATTATTTATTCATTAAATCCATACCCTAAAAACCCATTCAAACCGTATGCTCTAAGTTAAAAACCCACGTGATATCTTGGTTGAATTTTTATTGTTTCTGCTTCCCATGCAACACCAACAGTATCCACCTTTTAAACACTATGCCTTGATGCCTTGCCACAAATTCATTTACATAATCTTGTGATACCTTCTTTGACTAGTAAACATTCCTTAAGTATGTGTATAAATAAGATGGACCCTTCACTCTTGTCCATCACAAGCAAACACAAATCCAAACTCCTGCTAATATTACTTCTCATTCACTCCTGTTGTCAAACAAACACAGGCAAATCCACACTCTTATGCATTATCAGACAACCTCGCCCCTTTTTGGCCCCCCTTTTTGTCATCAAGCAAGCAGGCAAGGAGTAAGGTCTTGGTGTTCGAATATAAGATGAGAAGTGGGTATACATTGCGGTTAAGCTTGGGAATTTGGAAGTGGGTTGTATCGTAAGATAGTGAAAGCAGAAAGTAGGGTTTCGTTGGTTTAAACCCTTCACCCCGCCATACATTGTGAGTCCTATATTCATGATATTTGCCATTCAATTGTATGTGTTCTTGCTGCTTAAATTATTGTGCTTGAGTAATTTATGTCCTTAAAACTGTTATGAACACGACGCATGGTGTTCATTGCCACCGTTTGCAAAAGAGAAAAACAGAAGCATACATCTTCTTTCGTGTCTTTACCGAAACAAGAACAAGAATATGTAATCATTAACTTACAATTAAAAGAAACCCTTGGTCACTTGTTGTTAGGCAACCGTGTACTAGACCTTTTTGTAGCAAAACATATACTTAATCATGGTTAGTCAAATTGTGAAGTTTAAAACCAAGAAAGATCATATTTTCATAAATTATTAAGTTACTGATGTATAAAGGTTCATTGAGAAACCCGTATACAAACTTGACCCATGACAATTTCAAGTGTATCATTCGTTAACATGTTATAAGAGTAGTGTTCATGCAAAATTTTAGTCTCTAACACCTTATAACGAAGCAGGAAATAAGCGTACAAATCTATTATTTTATGTATATGAAAACTGCCCGGTTGGGTTGACTTTAGGCCTTGTTTTAACCCACTTCGACTTAGACATTGAGTCAACAAATAGGGGCATTTTATAGTTGACCTAGTAGGCTTTATTTAGCTATTTGAATCATTGAAAATGGTTAAGAAACGAGCGTGCAATCGAAACCCAAAGTTAATGATGTTCCAACAAGTTAAAACTGTTGGTACAATAAGCCACAACACCTCCATCTTTAGCCTTGTTTTTTACCATGATAACGACCTCGGCCCACTAAACTTATAAAAGGAAAATTATAGTAGACATAGCCTAGTTTACAGAGGTATTTTTAGTTTGTCATGATATGAAGTAACAAACTCGAAAGGTGATCCTAAAGTTAATACAGCTATTGCGTGATTTAACAGCTAATGCTGTTGGCAGAAAAGGTCGCGCGCCCCTTACTTTGGCTTCATTTTTGACCCATTTAACGACCTCGAATTACAAAACTTATAAAAGATAAATTGTAGTACACCTGGCCTAGTTTACAAAGGTATTTCTAGTTTGTTATAAAATTGACTAACGAACTCGCTAATTGAGTCTCAAGTTAGTGTCGTTCCAACAGTTAAAACTGTTGGCACAACGGGTCGCGACACCCTTATGTTTGGACACACTTTTAACCCCTTTAAACAATTTGTTTGGACAAAACTCAAATGATAAAAGTTGTAGGGGACATGGCCTAGTTTTCAAAACCACTTTCTGTTTGTAAATTTATTTAGTAACAAATCCAGAATTTAATTGTAAAACTTTGCATTTTTCCCACAAATTTTATAATTAAACCTTAAATAATTCTAACACTTTTAAATTCGTTTTGTTACAACTTCGTCTATTTGTTTGCCACGTTTAGAGACCAAACCAAGTGTCGATGGAATTAACTAGAGAAGTACTTGCGACCTAGTTTCTAAATTGTCCGATATCGTAATTTACATGTTTGATGGTGAGGGATTATGACCCGATACATTTGGCCAATTTTCATGAACAACCACATTTTAAACAAGTAATATTTTCTCAACTCAAGCACAATACTAAGGACAAGATTGCATGCATTGTAGTATATTACATGATTAATAATATGCGTATTATTATTTAGGTAGCGGATAGTGTTGCTTTGTTTTCGCGTGCACCATTTACCTTGCTCGCTTCATACTCATTGCTACCTCATTATCTCATTAAGGTGAGTTTATAGTCCCCACTTTTATACTTTTTCAATCATTTATCAAATCTCGGGGATGAGATCATGTTTGTTTTACAAAATGGATGCAAGTACATTTAAATTCAAATATTACGAGTTTGCCTAAGTAGCTATAACCCACTATGCCCTTCATCATGAACTGTTAATTGCATATATGTAATTGTTAATTTCATTATGTGAGCGCGAATGTTATGAATAGATCTATTTGGGAATTAACACCCCCGTTCGGGCAAGTAGCGCTTGCTAGTATTCCGGTTGAACGGAACGACGAACGCATACCATGTCGGATTCATAGATGTTACGGGTTGAACATCTACATTGGGCACATTATTTATATGTAGTTGATACATACATTGTTGAGCTTCAGTGTCATGAGCTTAGTGCATTTCGTAATACATTTTTGTGATATTGTAATTGCTACTCTATTACAGGGAAATCTTGCTATCCACTTCATTAAATTTATAAACCTATAAATTCACCAACATTATTGTTGACGTTTTAAAACATGTTTTCTCAGGTACATAAGTGCTAGGTGCTTACTTGATGTGCATTGGAGTCCAAATAATACAAGATTACTTTTCAAACGACACTTAGAGGTCGTTCTCTCATAACTGGTGCAATGGTATTATGAAGTAACGCTCCCGGAACATCATTTCCGCTGCGACCCATTTTGGGGGTGTTACAGATTGGTATCCGAGCCCTGGTTATAGGGAACTAGGTTGCACATTTTACCTAGACTATAACCGTTTTCAAACATTGCACCATACATAAATTTTCAAGGGACATACATACATTACTGGTTTGCATCTGGTATACATGCTTACATAACATTTTAGCATTAGTTGGTTATACTAAATGCTTACATAGGTTATATACGTGCTTACATTTCCTTACGTATATCTTAAATTTTTAAAAGAATTGTTTATATAAATACTAGAACATTTCTCAAAACATTACGAATAACACAATGGTCCAAAGAACCTTGCAAGACATTAACATAACATCTCACAACATTTCATCTTTGGAGCACGACTTAGAGAACTAAACTAATTCTTTTATTACTCCTCTAATCTTGAAGAATCATGCCTGTAACAAGACAAGGAACAAACGACGCCATGACTCCAGAATCCATTCAAGCTATGATCGATCGGGCAATCCAAAGAAACTCTACTCAAACTCAGGATGACAATAGCCAAAATTCAGGAGGAGGAATCAGAAGGCATGTGCAACCTGCACGTGTCTGTACCTATCCCGACTTCATGAAATGCCAACCCTTGAACTTCAAGGGAACTGAAGGCGTTGTTGGCTTATCTCAATGGCTCGAAAAGATAGAATCAGTATTCTACATTAGCGGTTGTGCCGTTGAAAATCAAGTAAAGTTTGCTACCTGCACTCTGCTAGGTGCTGCACTAACCTGGTGGAATGGTCATGTGAGAACCTTAGGCCATGATGCTGCCTATGCTATGACTTGGGAGATGTTCAAGAAGAAATTGACGGACAAATATTGTCCAAATGGTGAAATCAAGAAACTTGAAATTGAACTGTGGAATCTTAAGGTCAGGGGAAACGATGTTTCAGCTTATACTCAGCGTTTCCAAGAACTAGCCTTGATGTGCACCAAATTTCTTGCTGATGAAACCGCAAAGATTGACAAGTATATCGGTGGACTTCCCGATAACATTCATGGAAATGTCATGTCTGCAAGACCCAAGACTCTTGATTTTGCTATCGAGTTGGCCAACGACTTGATGGATCAGAAACTCCGCACTTATGCGGAAAGACAAGCTGAGAACAAGAGAAAATTCGATAACAACAACCAGGATCAACAACAACTTCTCAAGAAACAAAATGTGGTCCAAGATTATGCGGTAGGGTCTGGAGAGCAGAAACCATACGAAGGATCTAAACCTCTGTACCCTAAGTGCAACTATTACCATAATGGAGAGTGTGCACCCAAGTGCACCAACTGCAAGAAAGTCGGTCATTTAACAAAGGATTGTTGGCATCCCATTAATGCTAACAACCAAAGAACTATCACTTGCTATGAATGTGGGAATCAAGGGCACTACAGGAATGATTGCCTGGTGTTGAAGAACCAAGGTACTGAAGCCCGAGGAATGGTGTATGCCTTAGGAGGAGGAGAAACCAATCAAGACCTTGACAACACGAAGGATGATATCAATGCTTAGACCTTATCCTTTTAGGAATTCTCGTTGTATTTTTCTCTTAAATTTCCATTGTACTGTACGAATGATTTCAAATTATTTATCAATTAATGTGTTGCGAAAATCTTATCAATTTTACTTCAATTTTCCATTCATTCATGCAAACCACTCTCTGAAGCATTATAACTTTATGAAGAATTTCACTATCACACGATAAACCATATTACCATCGTTCATGAATTATTTCACCAACATTTTATAAACCACCTTACAATCATTTTACCATCACTTTATGAACTACCTCGTTATTTATTCGCAAAATAATAAACCACATTGTTTTCATCATATAAACTATTAATTTGTACTATTTTGACGAAAATGAGCATCACATCGTTAACCCTCAAATATACATAACTTGATCACCTATGTATAATTCAGGAATGTACCATGCCATGTTGAGAAGTAGTCACCATAAAACTTTTATCAGGAAGCAAATTTTCTATTTTTATTCTCGAAGGACAACTCCCCGACAAGTTCAACCGTCATCAAGGAAATTGAGACCCGTACCAATATGATTCCACCTTAAGATAGCAAATTGACTTAGCACGTACTAGGAGGATTAAGACAAGTATGTACACCTCTTCATCAACACTATTCTGGAAGGCAACTCGAACTGAATTGCGGGACGCAATTCTTTTAACACAGGGAGATTGTAACAATTCGCATTTCAGGCTATTATTTTACTATTAACGTGTACGTCCACTCTTAGTAGCATGCATACAAACCATTAAACCATTTATGCTTCAACAAATACCCACTATTATACCCAATACTCAAAAACTAAATCATTTTTACCCATTGTTAGTGTTTAGCCGTGTATATTTATCACCCACTCAAACACATTCAAATTAATTCAAGCAAATCCCACTACCTATTAAAATACATTATGTTTTATCCAAAGGATTACACCAAAAGCTCAAGTAACTAGTCAAGACACCAAAAATCACCAACTTTGCTTACATGCTTGCCAAAGTCGGCTCAAAATAAGGAAAAAGAAAGGAGAAGACAAGCATGCTTTTGCTATGTCACATCTAACCCAACATCAAACATACTTCTTACACATCTAGGCTATTATTTATTCATTAAATCCATACCCTAAACACCCATTCAAACCGTATGCTCCAAGTTAAAAACCCACGTGATATCTTGGTTGAATTTTCATTGTTTCTGCTTCCCATGCAACACCAACAGTATCCACCTTTTAAACACTATGCCTTGATGCCTTGCCACAAATTCATTTACATAAACTTGTGATACCTTCTTTGACTAGTAAACATTCCTTAAGTATGTGTATAAATAAGATGGATCCTTCACTCTTGTCCATCACAAGCAAACATAAATCCAAACTCCTGCTAATATTACTTCTCATTCACTCCTGTTGTCAAACAAACACAGGCAAACCCACACCCTTGTGCATTATCAGACGTGATACATGAAACCCTAAAAACACTAAAAACCCTAACCCTAAACTCGTCCCTTTTGTTTTCTATCTTCTTGTCGAAGTGCAAGCAAGCTGGGTGTGTTCTACGGGTTGTTGCAAGAGCTTTTGCGGGGTACAAAACATTGTGGAACGTTGGTTTGATTGTGGGTTCACGAATTGGGTTGTAGCAAAATTAGGGTTTTCGTTGGTTTTTATCCTTCACACAGCCGAATATTTGTGAGTCTTACGTTCATAATATTTGCCATTCATTATTATGCAATCATGTCATATGGATTTATAGTGCTTGAGAAATTTACTCCCTTAAAACTATCATGAACACAACCCCATATTTCTTTTACCGTTTGCAATTACAGAAAACATACATGTTCGTTTATGTCTGTAACAGAAACAAGAAACTAAAAATTGTTAACTTATAATTAAAAGAAACCCTTGGTCACTTGTTGTTAGGCAACCGTGTACTAGACCTTTTTGTAGCAAAACATATACTTAATCATGGTTAGTCAAATTGTGAAGTTTAAAACCAAGAAAGATCATATTTTCATAAAATATCAAGTTACTGATGTATACGGGTTCATTGAGAAACCCGTATACAAACTTGACCCATGACAATTTCAAGTGTATCATTCGTTAACATGTTATAAGAGTAGTGTTCATGCAAAATTCTAGTCTCTAACACCTTATAACGAAGCGGGAAATAAGCGTACAAATCTATTATTTTATGTATATGAAAACTGCCCGGTTGGGTCGACTTTAGGCCTTGTTTTGACCCACTTCGACTTAGACATTGAGTCAACAAATAGGGGCATTTTATAGTTGACCTAGTAGGCTTTATTTAGCAATTTGAATCATCGAAAATGGTTAAGAAACGAGCGTGCAATCGGAACCCAAAGTTAATGTTGTTCCAACAAGTTAAAACTGTTGGTACAATAAGCCACGACACCTCCATCTTTAGCCTTGTTTTTGACCATGATAACGACCTCGGCCCACTAAACTTATAAAAGGAAAATTGTAGTAGACATAGCCTAGTTTACAGAGGTATTTTTAGTTTGTCATGATATGGAGTAACGAACTCGAAAGGTGATCCTAAAGTTAATACTGCTATTGCGTGATTCAACAGTTAATGCTGTTGGCAGAAAAGGTCGCGCACCCCTTACTTTGGCTTCATTTTTGACCCATTTAACGACCTCGAATCACAAAACTTATAAAAGATAAATTGTAGTACACCTGGCCTAGTTTACAAAGGTATTTCTAGTTTGTTATAAAATTGACTAACGAACTCGCTAATTGAGTCTCAAGTTAGTGCCGTTCCAACAGTTAAAACTGTTGGCACAACGGGTCGCGACACCCTTATGTTTGGACACACTTTTAACCCTTTAAACAATATGTTTGGACAAAACTCAAATGACGAAAGTTGTAGGGGACATGGCCTAGTTTTCAAAACCACTTTTTGTTTGTAAATTTATTTAGTAACAAATCCAGAATTTAATTGTAAAACTTTGCATTTTTCCCACAAATTTTATAATTAAACCTTAAATAATTCTAACACTTTTAAATTCGTTTTGTTACAACTTCGTCTATTTGTTTGCCACGTTTAGAGACCAAACCAAGTGTCGATGGAATTAACTAGAGAAGTACTTGCGACCTAGTTTCTAAATTGTCCGATATCGTAATTTACATGTTTGATGGTGAGGGATTATGACCCGATACATTTGGCCAATTTTCATGAACAACCACATTTTTAAACAAGTAATATTTTCTCAACTCAAGCACAATACTAAGGACAAGATTGCATGCATTATAGTATATTACATGATTAATAAAATGCGTATTATTATTTAGGTAGCGGATAGTGTTGCTTTGTTTTCACGTGCACCATTTACCTTGCTCGCTTCATACTCCTTGCTACCTCATTATCTCATTAAGGTGAGTTTATAGTTCCCATCTTATACTTTTCAATCATTTATCAAATCTCGGGGATGAGATCATGTTTGTTTTATAAAATGGATGCAAGTACATTTTAATTCAAATATTACGAGTTTGCCTAAGTAGCTATAACTCACTATGCCCTTCATCATGAACTGTTAATTGCATATATGTAATTGTTAATTGCATCATGTGAGCGCGAATGTTATGAATAGATCTGTTTGGGAATTAACACCCCCGTTCGGGCAAGTAGCGCTTGCTAGTATTTCGGTTGAACGGAACGACGAACGCATACCATGTCGGATTCATAAATGTTACGGGTTGAACATCTACATTGGGCACATTATTTATATGTAGTTGATACATACATTGTTGAGCTTCAGTGTCATGAGCTTAGTGTATTTTGTAATACATTTTTGTGATATTGTAGTTGCTACTCTATTACAGGGAAATCTTGCTATCCACTTCATTAAATTTATAAACCCATAAATTCACCAACATTATTGTTGACGTTTTAAAACATGTTTTCTCAGGTACATAAGTGCAAGGTGCTTACTTGATGTGCATTGGAGTCCAAATAATACAAGATTACTTTTCAAACGACACTTAGAGGTCGTTCTCTCATAACTGGTGCAATGGTATTATGAAGTAACGCTCCCGGAACATCATTTCCGCTGTGACCCATTTTGGGGGTGTTACATATATGTTTGATTATCTTTCTGGTGTAGGTGTAGGCTTTTATACACTTCTGTTAATTATGTTGTTATTTGTGTTAGTTTTGTTTCGAAGTTGAAACTAATAGTCAAAACCTCTGTTATTGAACCTAATTGTTCTTTATATTGTTTCAGGATTATGTATCTAAAGTCATCATTAGGAGTAAATTGAATTATTTTTAGTTGATTAAGCAAAAATTAGATGTGAAGCGTCGTATTTTGTTTCGGAGTACATGTTTTGGACCTTGGTTGGATTTAATGTTGTTTGACCATGAACCACTACTGATAGATTATATGATACGAAGACAACATAAAGTTGATGATCAACATCATGATATGCTCATCATTTATTATATGGAAGTTCATAGTCTACATTTTGGTCGTCGACAGTTTTCTCTCATCACCGGTTTTTGTTTTGGAACTGTAAATTTTGACTTATATCCTTCTAGTGACCTAAAGTTTCGTAATATGGTATTCCCGAATAAGATAGGTTTTATTATTACCAATTTAGATATTATTGGTGTTATTAAGGATGAGGAGAGGTTTGGCAAGCTATTTGATGATAACGCAATATGTCTTTGCCTTTTGTTAGCTGTGGAGGTGATATTTATGGGTCGGTTGTTGACGTTCAAAGTGGATGATACCTTGTTCATGTTGGTTGAAAATCTTGAAGCATGGAATTCATTTCCATAGGGTGAGCATTTGTGGTGTCATTTGTACAATGAAATTAAGAATTTAAAACAAAGGCATAATGACGAGCACTATTATGGGTTGAAGAAAGATCGCAACTATGTTCCTACATATACGTTGTCTGGCTTTTTGTTTGCTTTCCAGGTTAGAAATTTATTTAAAATTGTAGCAATTTTATTTATGTTGACTTACATTTGGTATATTATTTAGATTTGGATTCTTGAGACATTTGAAAGATGTGAAAGTTGGTGGAATAAAGAACCAAAAGTAATACCAAGAGCACTTGGCTAGTCGAAGAAGTCATTATTTACAAGATCTGATTATTCTTACCTTTTTGCAAAGGTTAGTGCTAAACTCTAAATATTATATTAATTGTAGTTTAGAACATATTTTATTAGTACATGTCACAAATTATTTCTATAATATCTTTAGGAATCAAGGTCAACATCAGATCTCTGACCTACTATAGCTGAGTACCAATCTTCATGGTGGATAGATAATAACGTTTATTTTCAAGAGCACGTTCCCAGGGCTCCTCCTATCAAAGAACATCATAGCCTTTTTGAAACATATCTAGCAAAGTTAAAGAAAGCACGCAAACGTGGGAAAACAGGTTTCATGGTTTCATTGATTGGAGGAACAAGTGATAATAGTGTGAAGAAAAAATGGCTTAACGATCTTGTGATTATGGAGTTAAATTATCGTGTTTTCAAACTTGAGACTATTATTCAGGTTATGTTTTATTCCAACCATATATAATATCAAACTATTAAATATTTGAATTTTTGTATGTAACTATAGATATCACTTTTCAGTCCTTGCACATGAAAGAAATGACAAACAACCTAAGCTACAGTTTACTAATCATTTAGATGTATGACATCTGACTTATGTGATTCACTAAATAGCATGTTTGCTGATTTGATCCAGCAACACGATTCAGATGAAGATATTTCTCAAGTAATATTGTTAAACCTTATTCAATATCAAATTATTGTCTGGGATCACTTAGCCTGATTTATTATATTTCTGCCTTATAGGATTATCTTCGAAAAGAGGAATTGAGGTTTTGGAAGATGAAGAAATGTTGCATTATGAACATAAAAAAATAATTGTCAAGGAGAATAGGTTTAGGTTGGATGAGGCAAACAGGTTGAGGTTAGAAGAAGAGAATATGTTATAGTTGGAGGAGCAAAAGAAAAATAAGCGAAAGGAGTTTATGAATTCAAGTCATGGTAAAAATATTTTGGCTAAGTTGGCACCTGCGAAGAGGAATAAGCTTGGTTCTTCTTCAGAAAAGATAAATTCCAAAGTTAGTTGGGTAAAGATCAAAAAATACCGTCAACACGTAAATGATCCATGTACCGCTAAACTTCTTAAAAACGTGAAACCATAGGTTGAGGTATGAAACTTCTTCTACTACTTTACAAATCAATATTATATGATACAATGTGTTATAACTTATATAGTTGATATGTATATGTAGGATATTTCGCGAGTATTACATTGTATGGACACAGTTTGGTTAAGTGATGACACTGAACGTTTTCTAGGCCAACCCGGGCAAGTAAAATGTAAATTTCCATGGAATGATGAGGTATGTATTTATAGAACAACTATAAATGCAATTTGTAATCATAAAGTTGTTGTTTTCCCTTCATTAAGCCATTCATTTATTTCTCATGAACATCACATATGTGGCATATCCGAACCGAACATGCTAATTGGGCTATGGTTAGTTGCTACTTTGTTCAGCTCCTATTGCAAAAAGGCTTGCCTTATTCTATGCTAACGGGGAGAGGTATACCGCTCCATGGAGCGAGGTTGATCAGGTAAAACATTTACACTATATTTAGTGTATTTTTGGTTAGTTAGAATGTTGTTTAAATGATTTTCATAAACATGATAAAAGATATAATAATGCACTATTTAACATAAATACCTACCTTTTAAACCAGCATATACACTAAATCCTTTCTTCATTAATTTTTTGCTTAATAATTTCATTTTGTATAACCATCTAAAAAACCACTACTGTGTAGGTATTTATTCTGATTAATGAAACGGGTTAACATTGGTGTCTTACCCAGTTTCATATTCTATCAGGAAAGGTCACATTTTATGACACTGGGTACACATATGACTATGACTATCGTGATTGGTATGTCTGGGTTAGGCAATGTTTAAAGGTAACTTGTAACACCCTCAAATCTGAGTATGCAGCGGAATGTTGAATATCCGAAGGCGTTACATT
>BQNB010017467.1:0-20599 GCA_026074375.1 Tanacetum coccineum
ATTGATTGGTTCACCAAGTAGAAGCAGATTATCAAGAGCTTTAGTGATTATTGAATCTATACAACCATCAACTAAACCAAGAGCTTCTTATTTCAAAAAGCAAAAGTCGAATGGATCTGCAAAGGGGACAGAAAGAATTAATTCTTCTACAAAGTCATTAAAAGTAGAAAACAAGTAATAAAATTGTCACCATTTGTGATGATGATGGTAATAGGTTAGAAGGTAAGTTGATGGAGGATCAATTTGTGAATCATTTCAAGAAGTTTCTTGGAGCTGGCCATGTGACAAATGACTTCATAAATTTTGAGGGAGTGTTTGACACAAAGCTGAATAATGAAGAAGCTATGGAAATGGTTAAGGAGATTACTCATGAGATCGAAAATGCTATATTTAACATTGGACATAATAAAGCTCTAGGCCCCGATGGTTATACTTCTACTTTCTTTAAAAAAGCCTGGAAGATTGTAGGTAATGATGTTTGTATCGCTATTAAGGAATTTTTCACCACTGAAAAGCTTCTTGCTGAGATGAATGCTACCATCATATCCCTCATTCCCAAAATAAGCACTCCTAAAAAGGTTTGAGACTATAGACCAATTTCATGTTGCAATGTGATTTACAAGTGCATAAGCAAAATCTTAACTAAAAGAATGCCTTCATAAGCTGGTTAACTTGAATCAAAGTGCTTTCATTCAAGGGAGAGTAATCCAAGATAATATCCTCATTACTCAAGAGTTGTTGAAAGGGTATGATAGGAAAAGTAGGCCTAGCAGATGTTGTATGAAGATTGACATTGCAAAAGATTTCCATGAGAAAATGGTAAAATGGATCATGGTATGTGTTTCTACTGCTAAATTCTCCATTTGTTTAAATGGTAAGAAAAAGGGATACTTTCCAAGTTGTAGGGGTCAAAGACAAGGAGATCCTATATCCCCTTGTCTATTTACCTTGGTAATGAAAGTTTTCACTTTGCTTATGGAAAAAAATATACAACATAATCCTAAGTTCAAATTTCACATTGGATGTAAAGAACTCTGTTGGGCCGATTCAGAGCCAAATGATCCTTGCTTGGATTTAAATAGAAATTAGGCTAAGTGTTAGAGAACCTCTGAGTGGTGGACTCAGAGGTAAACCTTTGAGTGGTGGACACAGAGGTAAAGAAGACCAGCTGAGTGCAAAGCATCAGCTGGTAGTAAAAGGACTCTCTGAGTATAAAACCTCAGAGAGCAACATCAAACGTATTCAAGTCAAAGACATCGTCAAGGAAGTTGAAGATCACTTGAAGAAATACTCGTCAGATGGGATAGATATTAGCTGATATGTAGAAGAGATACGCTGAAGTTCTAAGGAGAGTCAGAGGTGGCAATACTCTGACTATCCTGTTACCCTCTGAAGAAGAACAAGATGAGCTTAAAGATTGTTCTCTAATGAAGCTGGGAAACTTAACAAGTGTTTATGGCGGGATCTTGTCCCTTTACTTGTCAACTCGTCGTGAAGAACAATAATAAAATAAGCAAACCTCCACGAGGAACACTTGGACGAATTAAGCAAAATCAAGCCATATGATCTTTTTAGCCACGAAACTAAGCTACAACATACAATATTAAGTGTGTATATGACGATTAAACACACCTTAACTCGTATATCTTTGTGAATATTCCAATATGAAGCAACTCTCCATGAAGAACACAAAATAAATTCGAATCTTTTAAGCTTTATAATCGAGCTAGGAGCTTGTAAATCATTTGTTATGGCAACAATACATCTTGTTTAACATAAAGAGCAAGAGAAACACCAAGATTAACCAACAAATTAAGCCCAAATTGCCTTTTTGAGCCGTGGGCTTTTCTAAGCCCAAATAAGGATGAATTAGAGCTTATATAACCATAAGAATCAACCACGAATCCACTTAGGCTCTGGTACTAATTGTAGGATCGTTTAATTCATAAGCCGGGTGATGATTCTTGTGATTGGGCTAGTTTCTAAAGAGAGAAACACATGAGAGGGATTTTCTAGTGAGAGAAAATGTGTTTAATAAGAAAAGTGAAAATGACTAGCTTGCCTCTTCCAAAGTTGGAAGAGGCTTATATAGTTTTTACAAAATATCAGGTATTAGTACCCGGCTTAAAACCGAAAGACATACGATTAACTATTAAACTACGAACTATTATAAACAATAAATATACGGGGTGACCGAGTCTTTTACTCATATCTAACACTATTGCTTATTGATCCTAAAATCAAGACCTAACAATTCGGTTGTTGACATGGAAGTGCAGTCGTGCTTCTTGGATGACCAACTTACAAGCTTATCACCACCTAGAAATTGTATACCGCCTAAAGTGCTTTTGCGTGTATCGAGACAACCTGCGCGATCAGAGTATGAAAAAGTGGTTAGTTCAAAACCGGTGTCCTTCAGATACCAGAGTTCCATGTGAATCATATTCTTTAGGTACCAAAAGATTTAGTCTACTTGATGTTAAGTACATGAGTGACCCGACCATGCTATGATATTTCGTTTGATTTACGGGTGTTTCACTCAAGTCAGCATCTAGGGGTTTAGTAGCCATTGGTGTACCAATGCTATCACATGAGGTCATACCATGCTTTTTAAGTATCTCTTAAGCATGCTTAGCTTGGTTTATAAAGATACCACGCGGGGATTGGTGAATCTGAAATGCCTAAAAAGAATTTCAACTCCTTCATCATAGACATTTCAAACTTGTTGTGCATTAGTTTTTCAAACTTTTTAGAAAGTTTTGGGTTTGTAGACTTGAAAATGATATCATTAACGTAAATTTGCACAAGCAATATGCCTTCTCCGTGTTTAGTTATGAACAGAGTTGATCAATAGAACCTTTGGAAAAACCTTTGGATACCAAGAATTTAGAGAGTTCATCGTACCACGCTCTTAGAGCTTGCTTAAGTCCATACAGTGCCTTTTTGAGACGACATACTTTGTTAGGATAATGTGTATCTACGAATATGTCTGGCTGATTGATGTACACTTCTTCCTTTAGAGGTCCGTTAAGAAAAGTTGTCTTGATGTCCATCTGGTAGACATGAAATGATTTATGTACAACATACGCAATGAATATCCTGACTGCTTCCAATCGAGCAACTGGTGCAAATGATTCTTTGAAATCTATTCCTTCTTCCTAAAGATATACCTTAGCTACAAAACGTGCTTTGTTGCCGATTCTAGTGTTCTCTTCATCACATTTGTTTTTCCACAACCATTTCAAGTTGATAACATTTTGGTAGTATGGTCTATCGATAAATTCCCAAACGTCTAGTCGTTTAAACTGATGAAGTTCTTCCTGTATCGCTTCTATCCAATCATGATCAGCCATGTCTTCTTTGATGTTCTTTGGTTCTTCTCGACTCATGATAAGTGCAAACATACACATTTCGCCATCAGTGTCTAGTTGTCGTCTTGTTCTAACCTGTTGTGAAGGATTTCCAAGAACTTGTTCTAATGGATGGTCTTTTGTCCAATTGTATTCTGAAGGATATCGTTGATAGAATGTATGCATGTTTGACGGATCAACATGACAAGAGGATGACTTCCCCACTTCATGTACCGGTGTACCGAAAATGTTGATAAATTCGTCTTCATCAACCTATGCATTTTCTGCTTGATTGATGTTCTCAGTAGCATTGACAGTTGTTCTTGAGTTGTAGGTTCAGGTGTTGTTTGAATATTCAATTGAGTTAAGTCTGCAACAACGGTTTTTGAAGTAAATGGAGTTGTGTTCAGGTGTTGACGTTTATCGAATGCATCAACAGTAGTAACAGCGGAAGACTTCAACACAGCTGGAGTAGCTCCATTGAAATATTCATCAAACATTGGACCAAATAACATTTCTAACTCTTGAAGTGACGTTGTTAATGCCATGTCTGCTATAGGAACATATTCTTGACTTTGGAGGATAATCTTTGCCACCGGCTTCCATGATGGCATTGTGAAGAGAACTTGATGTTTGAGTTTGAAGATTGTTGTTGTTATTAGGCATTTTGATGTTGTTGTGAGTGGATATCGGATCTTAAGTAGATAAAAGTGATTTGATTGTGGTTTGTTAACGTTCTTGATTGATCAATGGACTAACAGTGTAATAGCTTTGAAGAAATAAGGACAAACTGTTGTTATTTTCACTTAAGGACTGATGGTGAAAATAGTTTCAACTTTGAGGGACTAAAACTGTTAAGGAAGAATGTCGAATTAAGTTTTAACTTTGAGGGACTAAAACTGTAAATTCGAATTAGGGCTCAAAACTTTAAATATAACCTTCCCGCCTATTTTTAAACCCTTTCTTCAACCTCTAGACAATCCTTAAACAACGGGTTGCGGTTTATGAAACCTTAAACCGCCTTCACAAAATTGTTAAACCACACCTTTAAACCGCGGGAGGTGGTTTACGAAAACCCTTATCCTTCTTAAATCACGAGGTTTGAGTCTTTGTTAAACCTCAGGACGTGGTTTAACTTGAGAGCTTACCCGCCGAATTAATGAGTTAAACCACGGGAAGAAAAACCTGTAAATCGCGAAGACATTCAATTAAACAACAGAGTATGGAATAAGCTTAAACTGCCTATACTTTATGATAAACTACGGACACTAGTACTGTAAACCACCGGATATGAAGCTTAAACCGCGGCCACTCACGTGTAAACCGTGGGTATCTACTTTTTCTCTTTGTCCTTTTTCCAAAATTTTCGAAAAGCTGTCCCTTCTTTCCTTTCTTAAACCTCGGTGATGAAGAATGAAATAAGCCCAGAAAACGCACTTAAAATAAGCTAGTTTTAAAGATAATACAGCACAAATATAATCCCTTCATAAGCTACTTAACGTTTTAGCAAAGAAAGTACAAGGTATTGTTTTTTGAATAAGCTAAAAGTTAAGAAAATAAGCAACGTATAAAACCTTATAAAATAATCTGTTTTTAAACCCTAATAAGCTATGAAAACTAGTAAGGAATAAGCTACAACGTTTTGACACTTAAAGTTCAAGGCTTTTTCGTTTGAAACAAATAAAAACACTTAAAACTTTGAAAATAAGCTACGTGATAAGCTGTTGAAATAAGCTATTTAAAAACTTTTAAGTTATGAAAAATGTTCCACTATTAAGCTAGACTAGATATGACACTTAAAGAACAAAGCTTATTGTTTAAATAAGCTTATTTAAAATAAGCCGAAACAACAAATAAGCCCAAATAAGCTGTCGTATAAGCTATAAAGAACCACAAACATATCACAAACTACCCCTTGGCGACTGATACCACATGTTGTCCTCGAACTTAATCTATATCACAACTATAATCAAACTAATAAGCTAGAAAATAAGATGGAATTTAGAAAGAGAAAGCTAGAGAGAGAAGTAGAATGGCGGAGAGTCTTTCACATGTAAAACACACACACAAATGACTAACACACACCATCTCCATGTGTGGAGAGGGTTTTATAGTCCGGGCCTTAAACAAGGCGTTTGGGCTAACTTACTTGGGCCAGGCTTGACGTTTGATGGGCTAAAAGCCCGAAACAAAGACAATATTAGATTACAGTCCTAACCCGTAAAACCCAACTAGCCTATTACAAACTAAGACCGTTAACGACTAAGACGACCGATTACATTCTTGTTTGACTTTAATAAGTCTAAGGCTAACAATTTGGTTTTGTTGTAGATAGAAGTGAGATGCATACACACTATGATGGTATGTTTTTTTCTGAAAGAAAAAATACCAAATTGTTACAACATAGATGGACAAAAGTTATCATACTGAAAATATTAGTTTTTTGGCCTAATTACTCATGAATGTGTTCAGGTTATGCATACACATTATGGTGTGTTAAGGTGGTGGATCTGGAGCAAAGGTTCGAGCATTGTGAGCCGCGATGGTGGAGCACGGTGGGTCGCGATGGAGCGAAGGGTCATGCATGGTGGTCAAGCATGTTGATGGTGACAATTACGGTAATGGATCTGGAGGCAATGACAGACAACTATGGTGGTGTTGGTGGTGATAGATGGATAAGGTGGTGGTGATGGTGAGGGTATATTGAGAGGGAGAAGATGAAAAAGATATAGAAATGCGTGTATTTATTAATATTTAAGAGAAGGGGTATATTTGTCATTTAAGCCATAAACCAAAAAACAAATCATGTACTTGCAAATGACACATGTTTAATTGAAGAGTTGAGTATGGCCATTTTGGGAAGAGCTCTAAAAAGTGACCATATTGTGGACCAAAAAAAGATTTTGTACATTTTTGGTACTTTTTACAAAATTAAAACACATGACCAGGGGTGGAGCCAGTGGGGTGGTTAGCGGGTGCTCGGCCACCCCCAACTTACCCAACTAGCCTAGCTTGTAATGTGGTTTCCAGCCAATATTTTATGATGTCTTCAATCTAGCCCCTGCCAAGAACCTATATCTTAACACACCCATGGTTATTACGTTCTTAAAATGGTAACTGTATGGTGCAGTCACTTAAAGAATCGTTAAAGATAAATAGTCGGTCACCCCCAACTTACCCAACTAGCCCAACTTGTAATGTGGTTTCCAGCCAACATTTTATGATGCCTTCAATCTAGCCCCTGCCAAGAACCTGTATCTTAACACACCCATGGTTATTACGTTCTTAAAATGGTAACTGTATGGTGCAGTCACTTAAAGAATTGTTGAAGATAAATAGTGAAGAAGATAGATGCATGGGTAGTAGGGGAGGAAGAAAGGATAGGAAAAAGTCAAAACTGTACTACTACATAGCAGTAATAGATATATTTGTGTGTAGTACTAGTACCCACACAAATTGCAATGGAAAGTAAGAAACCCATTATTCAAATTATGTAATTTTTATTTTAGTTTCTATTGTTTTTAATTGTTCATGTAACCCTTTTAAGAACTAGTAAAGCTTAAACTTACTTAAATTAGAGAATTTATGTAACATTTGTTGATTTGACAACATGTTAACTAGTATTTTATTGATGTTTTAAAGTCGTTTTTAATGAACCCTTAGGATAACCAATCTATAACTTGTACATTTTTATACAAATAATTTATGACTTCTCTAAACATAAACCCTTGGTTGTTCCTTTGTGTACGAAGGAAAAGAAGTTATTCATATATACTTAGGGTGCATGCTCATTGACAAAATGTCAGTAGTTTACATTCTCTTTAAATTACAATAACTTTGGTATATAGACTAGCGAGGTGAGATCATGATAGAACAATATCATCTCAAAGAACACATCATAGCCATCAATTTTTCATCAAATAAAAAAAAACAATAAAAAAAACTACCCACCTTTCCAACATTTTTAAAAATAGAAATATCATGCAAACGGTAAATCGTCAAACGACAAAAAATACATCCCAACAGCGACGATAATTTAAATTCATCTTTCTAAAGAGGGCACTTTTATATACTATCGGCTAATTTTTTTTTTTGAATTTTTTTTTTCAGTCACTTTTGAAAAATCAACATATTGGTTTTTTATTTATTTAGTAGCACAATCACATGTGATTTTGTGATTTTTTCAGACGTAACAAAAAAAAATTCAATTTATATACTTTGAGACGACTTTTTTAAATGTTAAAAAAATTTCTGCCAAAAAAATCACACACGTGATTTGTAAAATCACAATGTGATTTGATTGTTTTTAAAAATCAACGTGCTATTTCATAAATCTCATTTGATTCACAAATTCACTTATGAATTTTAAAAGTAAAAAATCACGTGTGATTTCATAAATATCCATAAAACGCATGTTTAAAATACAAATTTAACTTGTGATTTTTAACGTAGAAATCACCAATGTAATTATCTATCACGATGATTTTTTCTGGGCGAAAATTTAAAATTTTTTTTCGTCGAAATTATAACAAAAGAAAGATAATTTAATACTCTTCCGCGATGGTATAATTAAATTTACGTCAAACGAAAAAAAATACACCATCGCGACGATTATTTTTAATCTTCTATAGGAGTCAGCTCTATATACTTTCGACGAATTATTTTATTCAAATTTTTTAAGTCACGTCTGAAAAAAAACTACATTGATTTGTATCACAGTCACATGTGAATTCGTTAAAAACACGATATATTTTCAGACGTGACAAAAAAAAAGTAATCGAAATAAAGTTCGCGAAAGTATAATAAAATGCCCCTCTATAAAAATATGATTTAATTCTCGTCGCGATGGTATGATTTCGTTTTGCGTAACATTAAATTAACGGTTTTTTAGATATTTAATTTAAAAAAATAGGATGAAAGTGACTTTTTTAATTAAATTAAAATAAAATTAATCCTAAACCATTAGATGAAAATTAAAATGAAGGTTCAGATGAAGTGAATTGTACATTTATTAGAGAAGTGTTCTACAAAGAGTAGGTGTGATTTTCCTCCTGTCAAAGATCAAAAATTGTGTACGAGTAAAAAAACAAGTAACCAAAAGGTACTATGTATTATTGTTTACTTTTGTGATAACCAAAACAAGGAAAGATTACCCGCGCGTTGCTGCGGGCGTTATTTTATTCCGCTGGCGTTTCTAAATGGGCATTATTTTATTGTCCGGTTAATTTTATCGGTCTTCATGTTTAATAGTTTGTTTTTTTTCCTCATCATTAAATGACTAAAATTTTTTTTTTTCAATAAATGGGGATATTTTTATTTTAGATATTTTTTGGCCCAGCCGTTAGAAAAGACGAAAACGTAATTTTTTTTTTCTTCTATTTTTGACAAAAGAAAGAGGGAGTATAAAGTTTATTTTTTTTGTTTTTTTTGGTTGCCAGATAAACAGTAACCACAGGTATAAATTTTTTTTGGGCCGATGAATAGTAACCGCGGGTATTTTTTTATCTGAATGCGTCGGTACTTTTGTAACATTTTTTTTCCCCTATTTTGTGCCAACAATTTAAAAAAAAAAAAAAAAAAAAAATTGGGCCGGCCCAGCACTGTAGCAACGAAAAAAAAAAAAAATTTGGGCCGGACCAAGCACTGTAGCTTGCTACAGTGCTTAGCGTGAACAGTGTTTTGGCCATCTAAAATGGTGACACGTGACTTCTGTAATGATATATATAGTAATTAGTCGTTATTATCGGGAAAAAAAAATTGGACCCTCTTTAACTCAAAATTATGGCTTCCCCATACATGTTGTGAATGAGAAAATGAGACGAACACAAAACACATTAAACACTTGAAAGAAACACAAAATATTCCCCTTTGTCACACCCCGTCAGCAGCTTTGCCCCCTTTTTCTCCTTTTCCAAAAATTAATTCCCATTTCAGTGAGAAAAAAAACCCTAATTCTGAATCCTCATCATCATAATAATAATAATACATAAAAATCACAAGAGCAATTTGAGCAAATATATATAAAAAAATAAAGCCTTTACACTCATATGTCTCTCATTGCTACTCAGCTTCATCATTATCAACATCTTCGTAGCTCATCCGTACAACAACGGGATGTTAACAGCTTCTTCTTATTGAGCTCAATATCATCTCATCAAGATGACTGATCCCAACGTACATTTCTTTTCCTACTTTTTTTTTAATCATGTTAGCAGTGTAATGTTGACTTTTTCTGTAACAAATAAATTCCTGTTATTATTTTCTTCAATTTATAACTCAAATGTTTATTTTTTACTCTAGTTTTTGTTTTTAATAACTGATTTTATAGATGTTGCGACTGTAAAAAGATGAGATTTTAGGTTTAACTTGACTGATTTAGCCGACCCGAGCTACTTGAGCTCGAGTCAAGCTCAAGCGTAAGATAAAACTCGTCTACTAGACGAGCTCGGGCCCAAGCTTCATACTCAAACAAGGTTAGGCTCGCGAGCCTAAACGAGCTTTTACATCTCTTGTATAATAAAGGAAACTGTCATTTCGAGAAAACTAAATCTTTGAAAAAACTAATGCTACTTTTAATTTGTTATATTGTTCATCTTACAAGTGTAATGTTATTTTTTAGGTTTAAGCTGTAGACTTATAAAAAGGTCACCTTTTTGTGTTTCGGTGTGTGGTTTGTATGCTACTAGTATTATTTTGGTTAATATTACGGTTAATTACTGGTTTTGTTGTTGTCACGAGTGTAATGTTGAGTTTTTAGGTTTAGCTGTGTAATTGTCAAGTGATACTCAAGTTGCCCTAAAAAAAATTCACTTTGATTTGTTTATGTGTGTTGTTTGTATGCTACTAGTGTAATTTGGATTAGTACTACTCTTAATTGCTGATTTTAGTGATGTTGTGAGGGCAATGCTGTCTTATTAGGGCTAAGTTGTAGTGTAGTTTAGTGCTGTGACCTAAAATAGTTCACTGTTTGTTAGGGGGTGTCTGGATTAGGTTAATTTTTGGGCTTAGTGGCTTATTGAGGTTTAAAATGCTTTAGACTCGCTTTTTCAGCTTAGGAAAAGTGCGCTTATTGGCTTTTCAATATCTCAATAGCCGACGAGCTCAGAATATAAGCAAATTTATAACACCACGTTAGGGTAACCCTGATTGGTGCTGATATGAGTCACTGACTTTGAGAGTGTAATGCTGTGTTTTAGGTTTAAAGCTGTATGGTTTTGTAAACGTGACTGTATTTGACCTTAAAAAGGTCATTTTGATTTGGTTATGTATGTAATTTGTATGTTATGGGTGTAATTTTATATTCAGATGTATGACTATCAAGTGTTCTCCAGCTGACCTAAGTCGAGTTTGATATGTGTCCGCGCATGTAATTTGAATGTTATCAGTGAAATTTTGATATTTGTAACTCTTAATCACTGTTTTTGTTGTTGATGTTGTTGTTATGACTTATGATTGTAATGTTAAGTTTTAAGGTTTAATTTGTCTGACTATAAAAATGTTACTTGGCCTGACATTAAAAAGTCCACTTTGATATGTTTCTATATGTGATTTGTATGCTAAAAGTAAACTTTGATTAGTTCCACTCTTAGTTACTGATTTTGTTGTTGCTATGAGTGTGATGTTCTGTTTTTACTTTTAGGTTTGAGTTGTGTCATGTTTGATAATAAATTGTTGCTTCGGTGTGACCAAAATAAGTTCCTTTTACGTCTAAGAAGTATAATCTAACATTAACTTAGTAGCCACTTTTAAAATATGAGGATAGTTGTGTATATATACTTTCATACTCTTTAATTGTTGGTAACTGAGTAAGTTAAATTTACTTTGTTTTCTCTAAAGGAGCTACACTTTGAGATCTGATATAGAGTGTGGTGCTTTCTTAAGAAAAAGTGACACTGGTCGTGTTTCTATTAGTAGTGCTAGTTAGCGACATTGGAACTTAGCCTGGTTGAAACGAAAGGCGGATCTATCTATGTTTTTTCAAGACGAGTATTATTATTTATTTTGAAAAATCAGGATATGGACTTGTGCATTTCTCACCGCTTAAAAGTTTTATGTTAATTCGCCTTTCTTATAATTGTTCGGTCGATTGTTCCCCTGATTCTAACATCATGCTTTTAATCTCTTCTGGACTTTAACTTCAGTGACCTTATAATCATTGTGTTCTTACTGAACTTATAACCACTGCCAGGTGTTAGTGTTTGGATCATTTACAGAGGATGAGATCAAATCCCTGCAAATTTCCAGTAAAGAGAATGATGTACAGTTTATGTTTGGCTCCTTGGACTCTGAAACTCTGAGATCTGTGGGCATCTTCAACAACATATCAAGTGATATAGAACTTGTGAAAAAGAGCCAACCTTCAAAGCTCGTAAAGAAAAGGAACACTGATGAAGTTGTTCATACTAAAGCAAAAGAGTCGCATAGCCTTCCCTCAGATGTACATAAAAATGGACACACTCCTGATTCAAGCTCTCTGTTCTTCCGTAATGGTATAAAAGAACAGAAACTAAACGATGCAGAACTACCTGTATCATTTGTACCTGGTGGTGATGGTGAACCTCTAGACCAGTCCATTTCAGAGCAGTTTCACGCAGAAGCTGTGACTGTATCATCTACAAATCAAGGAAATGAAGCTTCTGTCGGGTCAATTGAAGCTTTTGACTTGATAGATAACAAAAATAGTATTGGCAGTGCATCGAATGGTCCGCGTATAAGCACAACTGAGTTACTTCCTCGAGGTTTAGTCAATTCAGGAAATCTGTGCTTTCTGAATGCAACTCTTCAGGCTCTTCTTGCTTGTTCTCCCTTTGTACATCTTCTGCAGGAGCTAAGAACGCGCAATATACCCAAGGTAGACTACAATATTCTTTGTTCTTGTGATCATGGCGTTGTTCAAAGCCATTTAAGAGGTGGTTGTGTGTGGTGCACTATTGGAATTCTGCTCATTGTGTGTTAACCCCATTTTCAGATCGAGTTCCCAACTTTACATGCATTTGTTGAGTTTATATCTGGCTTCGACATGCCATCTGGCCTGCATTCAAAGAAAAAAGATGATATTGTTCTGGAATATGGGAAAGCTTTCCGACCTTTCATGTTCGAACCTGTTCTGAACAAATTCTCCCCAGATATGCCAAATAGCTTCTCAGGGAGACCAAGGTTTGTTGCTGCATTCTTTTTATTTTGGTGCATTTTTAGCTAAAAGCCTAAAACTCTTTCTATCTAAATCGTTGCACTTATCAGAATATACATCTCTGTTCCAACCTTTTACCCATATTTGTTTCCCACATTTCGCTTTTCTATTATCTGTAATACATGTTACTTATAGTTTGGCCAATTAAAGTTTCTGTTTTGCATAAGATACCAACATACTTCTTCATCCTCTCGAATAAGTCGGTGTACAATTTTTTTTTGGGGTTTGAACCCACTGCCACACAGACTCAAACCAGGTAAAGCCCTCCCTTTTCAGGAGGTTGGCGTGGCCACTTCAAGGTTGTTCGCACCTAGCAGTAATTGAAGTCGAGACCTCACACATTTTAGAGTGATAGCCACAAGCCCTTTTGCCACTAGGCCACCCTTGAGTGTACAATATTTTGTACATCTTAGTCACTAAAAGATGGTTTTTTTGCCCCGTTTGGGTCATTCTGTAACCTGATATATCGAGTTCCGTGACTTGATAACTTCCAGACAAAAAAAAATTATTAATAAAATGCTAATATCAGGCTTTACATCGGAATTTCTGATTTTCTTGGTCTTGCATCATTGCCAAGCTATATGTTTGACCAGCGATTTTATGGTATCTCTAGTAGCCTAAGTTTCTGAAAGGGGAGGGGTTAAGGTTGTTCCATTGTTTTTTCATGAATGTTATACAACTCATTGAGAATGCTGAACTACTGAGGGTATAATTAGTACAAAAATAATGAGGTGACAGTCTGATAAAAGATAGGTCAAAATGAAAAAAGAAATTTGAGTGAAGAGTGATATAACAATGTAAGTGGGTTTGTACCTTAATGGCGCTTATGCTAGTAATATTTTCTGATATGTAGGCGGTGTTTGGTTGTTTAAGAGAATCACTATGGTAATAGGAATGTGAGTGGGTTTTGAAACCTACCGTGCTTGGAGGGTTTAGAAAATACCTATGTTTGTGGGTTTGATACCCATTTTCAATTACTGAAACCACTAACCAAACATTATGTATTGGGAATGAAAGTCATTCGCCTTTACAAACCTTTAAACCAAGCGCCCCTTACTTTTGTTATCTCTTCAGTAATGGTCTAATGGATAACAGCAGGATTATGCATCTATGCAAATAATTGCTTGCAAATGTCAACTTATTTACTACAACACACCCGATCAAACACACCTGTTCCAATTAGGATTTATTCCCAATAACACTTGGTTGACTTTGCACCTATGAGACATCTTGGTTAAATCTAGGCCAAAGGCCTGTTGGTAATCCACATATCTGTTATTTAATACATGTGTACTTAGTATCTAGTGAGCAAGTTTTCTATATGTTACCTTTTGATGATGACCAGAAATATTTTCAGGCAAGAGGATGCTCAAGAGTTTCTAAGTTTTGTCATGCATCAAATGCATGATGAATTGCTAAAATTTGAAGGAGGGATCTCCACAGAAAATGGGGAAAAAGGTCCCTTGGTTTCATCAACAAGTGACGAAGATGATGATAATTGGGAGACAGTTGGGCCTAAGAACAAAACTGCGATTACTAGAACACAGAGTTTTATTCCGTCAAAGTTAAGTGAGATTTTTGGAGGCCAACTGAAAAGTGTTGTGAAGGCAAGAGGTAAGACTTTGTGTGCTTTTGTTTTCATGATATCTACTCAAAGGAAATATGTAGTTTGAAAGTTATGGATAGATATAGGCATGCATGCCATGTTTTATACAAAAGAGTGCAAGCCTTGTAAATATCCCATGCTGCTTGCTCATTTAAATGGATAGACTCAGTAATCTGGGAAGAAGAGTGTCCACAATTCTTGTAGAAGATAGATAATGTGATGTTATGTAATGCCCATGCCAATGTAGTGATATTGTGTGCTTTACCCGCAAGTCACAACTTGAGCTCATGTTTTAATAACGCGTAGGGTTCACCTAAATTGGTTGTTATTGCTTGAATCCTGCTCAAGCCTACCGCATAATTTAGCTACAATACTCGTACTTGACTCGTGCTCAAATTTGCTAGCTGGGCTTAACTGTTGTATCTATACTCTGTAGCACTAGTCTAGTTGGTTTAAGTTCACACGTGGAACTATGTGTGACATGAGGGATGTAGATTTTAACATAAATATGCTCTTTTATAGAATTACAATTTCCAGAGAACAAATACATTTTTTTTCTTTAAGACGGTTTTAGATAAAGATATTTATTTTTACTTGGAAGCTTGAACAACGTCACAGTAATCCTTTCTTCAAATTTGCTAGCTGGGCTTAACTGTTGTATCTATACTCTGTAGCACTAGTCTAGTTGGTTTAAGTTCACACGTGGAACTATGTGTGACATGAGGGATGTAGATTTTAACATAAATATGCTCTTTTATAGAATTACAATTTCCAGAGAACAAATACATTTTTTTTCTTTAAGACGGTTTTAGATAAAGATATTTATTTTTACTTGGAAGCTTGAACAACGTCACAGTAATCCTTTCATACTTCGGATTATTACCATAAATAAGTTAGTGCCTTACAACTCTTAAATTCTCATTGGAAACTAGACTAGGATGATCGCAAGATTGAGTATGCTGAATGTTAGTTGTACTGAGTGTCTCATGAACTGCATTTGTCCAACCTAAGGGGCCCACGAGTATGATTATTCAAAGACAAAGGATGAAATACTAATCTGCATGAACTGGGTTCCAGTACGAGCCTAATTAGCCATGTGCGAGTATCTTGGATTAAGATCAAAGAAGTGTGTTTCGGAACTGTTCTTGTTCTTGAAGTATAACAATGTTTATTGTCAATCTAAACAGGTAACAAAGCCTCAGCTACTATACAACCATTTCTACTACTCCACCTTAATATATGCCCAGAGCCTGTTCATACAATAGAGGATGCACTTCATCTTTTTTCTGCACCAGAGACCCTTGAAGGTTACCGTGCATCATCAGCAGGAAAGGTAAGTTAGAGTTTGTATGTGTGTACAATGCTTGTACTGATATGATACACCTGGCCATATGTGCATCACTTGGCGATCGTATATATATTTGATCACTATTGGTTAGTTATCACGAGAGTTGAATGCGAAGCGTAAAGAACGTGTAGAATAACAGTCAAGGGCATGACCTTGATCTTTTATAAATGTCACTTATGTGCCACTTAAGTTGCCACCCAGGTATTAGGTGTTCCCTGGCTGTGCTGACTACTCAGGTCGCTTACTTTTTTTATTGGTTAAGAGAAGATTACTGATTGAAATAAGCAGCTGTTTCATGATATATCATAGCATCAAAATGTTACAGTAGTTCTTAAGGTTTACATAATTTAACAATAAAAACGTACTTCATGTACCTAAATGTACTTTTTATGCTTTTGTTTAATCTCTGTTTTGAATCTAAGCACTAGGTGGTTACTCGACTAACTGATGTACAAATCAACCTTTTAAAAGATATACAAAGGACAGCAAGTTAGAAACCTAAGCTTGGCTGTGCCTGTGGGTATTGAAGTCAATCTCTAACTCAAGTGAGGATTCATTGGAAACTGAATATTGTAATAACAGTAAATTAGTAATGACCCCTACATTGGATGGTATTTTGCTACTCAGAGTTGGTGCATTGGGTTAGACAACTCGACCATCCATAGAGCTCACTATAAATACTAATTTATCTGCATTTAGACGTGATTTGGCTATCAGAAACATAGGAGTATGCGTATTTAAGAGACGACGTGGTTAAGCTTGGTATGCATAGTGGGAAGAACAATGTGAAGTAAAGCCAAAACTCATTTATGCTATAAGCGCTGTATGTTGTTTTTGGACAATCAGTGGAGTTAACAATGTATTGAGAAGTAATGAATTCACCTAATCACCTCTGAGAAGCATGTTAGAAATTACTAAGTGACCTCTACATGGACCAAGTGATATTACTAGTAAGTTAAGTAGGTAATATTCCAATTGATAGTTAGATGAAGAAACTAAAGCAGTTAAAAGTGAAAATGTGCTTTTTGGCAGATCAGTCACTCCTGTTGCCTCTACTGGCATAAACTGGCTTTGAATCCCTTATAAAAATGAGGCCTTTTGTTTATTAAACACCCATTTTTTTAATTCTTCAGCTAGCCCATTTGTTATTGATCGCAGACTGCATTGTCAAATAGATGACTGAATTTTACTAGTCAAAATCTGTCGAGTTTGCAGTACTTGTATTAGGCGTGTTGTGTGAGCATGACAGTAAAACTTTAGCCACATAATCGCTGCATGGTCTCTTGTTAATGACTTTTGTAAAATGAAATGTGTTCATCTCACTATCAGGCTGAGCTGGTAAGTGCAAGCAAATCTGTCAAGGTACTAGAGCTTCCAGAGATTATGATATTGCACCTGATGCGCTTTAGCTATGGGACTCAAGGGAGCACCAAATTACTGAAACCCGTTCACTTCCCTCTGGAGTTGATTCTTAGCCGTGAGCTGCTTGTCGTGCCAACGACTGAGGTATCATAATCTTTTTTCATCATACTAACATTTTCTTAATTATAAAAAGTTACAGCTGCTGGCATTCTGTTTGTCTCGTATTTGAGTTGCAGTTGGAGTTGCTATTAATATCCTCTAATATGCATTCTATTTAAAAAATAGTCCCTCTGCTTGTAATAGATACAATTTAAAATTTTGCTTGACTAAATAGAGGTGTGTGACTATTGCCACTTGGACTTTGGTCTAGTGGTAAGTGAGTTCCCCACTAACCAAAAGGTTGTGGGTTCAAGCCTCGCTGGAGGCATGTGTGAAATATATATTTGTGAGATAGAAAAATTGCCGTTCAAAAAAGAAAAAAAAAGAAAAAAAAAAATGAGGTGTGTGACTATTAGCAGAGCATCTAAAATACCCATCAAAAGCATTTGTGCTACCTTTCTATAAAAAACATTTACAATTTAAATTCCAAATATAACACGCTATAACTTAACCAGGTCTCATGTGGCAATTTTGACCAGTTCACTTATAAATGGGTCAATTTGGGTTCTTTTTCTTTTTTTCAAGTGGCTCAAATGGGTCTCTTTATAAAATTAATCAGAACGGGCTGAAATGCGTCCCAATAATATATATATTATTGGGACGCATTTCAGCCCGTTCTCCTGATTAATTTTATAAAGAGACCCATTTGAGCCACTTGAAAAAAAGAAAAAGAACCCAAATTATATATATATATATATATATATATATTTTATTTTTTAAATTTAATAATAATGCATCAATATACAAATAAAAAAGATTTAGAAGTGTTTGCGGGACAACCCAATTTGACCAGTTATCCAACATGCCGCGATTACCTCTAGTTATCACGAACATTCTTAGTTATCTTAAAATAACCTGATTGTTCAAACAGGGTCGAAGATATGAACTCGTGGCAACGTTAACTCATCATGGGAGGGAACCTTCCAAGGGTCATTACACTGCTGATATCTTGCATCCTAGTGGCAAGTGGTTGCGTTATGACGATGCCTCAGTTGTTGCAATTTCTACCAATAAGGTGCTTCATGATCAAGCTTATGTTCTCTTCTACAGGCAGCAGTAGGCTACTGGTATTGACAGGTTTTCTCCTCCAATTTTTCGCTCTACACAAGTGTACCATGTAGCAGGAAACATGTTATTTGCATATCTGCGTTAGAAGCGTATGGTAGATTGGTAATGTCTCGATTAATATTTAAGGTAATTTATAATACTTGGCCTTCTTTTTGGGAAAATCTTGCTGTCATAGGGACAAAGGGGTCTTGAATTGCGTAGTTTATTTTATGATATATGATCTCCATATACAGAGGACGATCCTGTGAATCACCTTTATCTTGGATGAATGTTTTGTAAGTTGTCGTTGGATCAAATCAAACCTGTCCCAACAGTTACTCAACCGCCCCGCCCGTTCATCTTGCCAGCCACATGTAGTACTGAAGCATTTAAACCTTTTTTGTCGGAGGAAAGCATTATATAGAGTAATGGCTCTAGAGGCTTAGAGGGAGTCTAGGATTCCTTATTTAAGTGCTTATCCGCTTATTTTGATGAAAATAAGCAGGTTGGAGAAAACTGCCTATTTACTTATTTTACTCAAAAATAAGCAATGCGAACACCCCTTTGGATGAGTAAAAACCCTGAAGAATTTTTGGCTGGTTCGGACCTAGGTCCAGAGGACTTGGACTAGATAACATTTGGGACCGGTCTGGATTAGACCTGGGACCAGCAAGGTATAGTAAGGTTCGAAGAAGGGTTAGGACCATCATAGGTTGTTTGGAATCATCCATCTCTCCATCTAAGAGGTAACGCAACGGGTTTCGGTCCTGCTGTTTGGAGGTTCGAATCCTCCCATCCTAGAGCATATCCATTGTATGGCGGGTTGGGTAGCAGGTAGTAACTACTGCCCTACCATAAAATTTTCTGAAATGACATGCTATAACACTAATTTTAAATGCCATAAAAAAACACTTGTTTTAAGATAAAAATATCCACATTGATGCCTATTTGTTTTTGCTTTTGTTCTTGTTATTTTGATAGAATATTCTTCAGGCATAAATTGATACGGACTGATGTTTGGAAATGTATGTCCTGTTTGAAAATGCTTGTTTAAAACCTCATTTCAAAAAAAAAAAACGCTCGAAAGATTGCGAACCTTACAAACATTATACTGGTATTAAATTGCGTAAACTTACCATCATATTCATGTATAAATGCAAATGAAATTTGTGTTTGAATATTATTTTTTTATAGGGACATCAAAAGAGTTGTTTGTCGTTTTGAACTTTTGATTGGAATGAAACTAGTACAGTAATAAAATTTATATCTCTTAAAGTCATGGTCACTAATAACGTTATGGTCGGGGTAGTGGAGGTGTGATGATAGACGGGCGGCGGTGGCCGACAATGTGATCCGTGAATAGAAGAGACCCAAGTAGAGACGAGGTTTGTGTTTTTGGTTTAAAGATTAAAAGACAATAAAAAAAATGGTATAATTAAAACTTTGAGGTAAAAATATGTCCTGGATGAGGAAGCCTCTACTTTTTACTATCTTTTACATCTAGGATTTATTTTTATAATAAGCAAAAAAGAAACACCAAAAATTCTCTTTCACATCTAGTTTTGTTACCATTCAGGACATTAAGTCAAAAATAAACACCCTTTCTCAAAGATAAAATCACGTTTTAAAATGTGCCAAGATGTCATGTTTGAAAATTTATCATAAAGAATTGATTCATGTCTTAAAAAGCAGGCATCATATCACAACAATTATACATGTTTTAATAATGTGAATTACATTTTGATAAATTATATTCTAAGGTTGACTATTTCATAATGTAATAATACATTTTTAAACCTATTTGAGTTTTTCTTAATCATGAAAACCAGTCGTTCTTTAACACCTAATAAAAATTATATCAATGTATATTATATGGGAGTTGATATTTTTATTTGCACACATAAAAATATGTTAAAATGACATTTGTACCCTTTTCTATTTTCTTAAAATATCATCCGTTATTTTTACCTCAACCCTTTTCTGTCACTATCACCCACTTGTAAATTCATTTTATAATTGAATTTACCACACACACATAATGTGCATTAGATAGTAGATACATATTCAGCCTTTGATTCTTTTCTATTTTTCGGCAAAAAGATTTAGTGATTTACATAGTTGTTTGAAGCTTTCTTTTTCTTTTAATTTCTTCATCCTTGCTTTCTCTATCCATCATGAATGAGTTAAGACATCAGTGTGAAAATGTGGGCTATTTTGAGACTATCATGTGATGGCCATTGTTGCATATAACAAATATTGGGATATATTTTTTTGCTCGTTTTTCTTTTCAATTCATATGGATAACTCTACTTTTGATAACACTTTGAAAATTGCAATTTTGGCATATAACCTTTTGATATAAGAAAGTTAAATTTGAATAGTTAAATAAGAATACACCAGCGAAGGTGTCAATATGCAAACAAGCACATATATTTGATATTTAATATTTAATTTGTTGTTTTTTTTATCGATGGTCAAATACAGTATGTTTTTGTTTAAAAAGAGTGTTCTATGGCCGCTCTCACAAAATTAGTGAA
>BQNB010017467.1:22091-63560 GCA_026074375.1 Tanacetum coccineum
TTTGGTTACAAGATATGGAGATGAAAAGAGCAAGTTGCGTTAACTATAACTACATGAGTTACTTGAATACAAATTATCATAATGATGATAAATCGAGTATGAATACTAATTTTCCGAGTGTTAGTGAAGCGTACCCTGTGGTTGAGAGGTCTACGAGCCGAGCATTGTGTAAAGATTGCACGAACGCGAAGAAATTGGGTTTGGAGCCGAGTTTTCACTTGTGTGTCGATGATGAAATTGTTAAAGGGTTTTTTCGATCACCCGTTGGACCTATTTGTCGACCAACGTGAACAATGTTTCAGTATGTTTTCTTATGTTTTATGATTCTATATACTATATTGTGATAACATCTTAGTTTTCTGAATCTTTTTCAACTAATTATGTGTTGTTGGTTTATTTGATTAAAACCCTAGAAGATGATCAATCGATCTAAACCCTAGAAGATAATAAACAATTTAATAGGAAAAATAATATCCATACATAAGTCTTAGGTAATTAATGGAAAACAGTCTAATCTAAAAATGTGTTATATAAATTTTACGAATAAATTGATGAGGAGAGTTATATTGAATACCAAAAAAAGGTTGGATACTAAGGACTCATCCATACACCATTAACATCTAAAAATAAATCAATGGTTGTGTTTAAAAGCATATTTATTTATTTCACAATTTTTACCATTTTAAATATCTCCTAAACGTTAATGTTATAGTAAAAAAAAAATTATACCTCACGACGAAGATTTAATTATCTTTCAATACGATATCCAATTTGATATGCTTTCGCACAAAAATAAAACTTTTCGTTTTATTTCAAGTCTTTTTCATCTTTTTTCCAAGCTTTTTTTCGGATTTTTCACATTTTTTTTACTTTTGTCACATTTTTTTTTCGTTTTTCAGTTTTTTCGAAAAAATGTTTTTTTTAGTTTTTTCGCGTTTTTCACGTTGTTGTCTCGTTTTATTTCCGTTGTTGAAATTGGCCATTAAATAAGCATATATGATATAACACTAATCTCATATATGATTAAAACTAAAAATTAAATATCATTTATGACATAAATCCTAATATCCTTATATGACATAATCACAATCATATTATGATGTAACACTCAATATATATGATTTTACCAGTAAATCTAAATATTTATATATGCTTTGCATGCAAGTTTCAATGGAGAAAAAGTCGAATAAAAAATTATGAAATCACCGGAATTTTTTTCTATGTGAGTATATCAAAGTGAGGAAAAGTGGCAAAAAGTGAAAAAAACGTGAAAAAAATGTGAAAAACAACGTGAAAAAATGTGAAACAAAACGTGAAAAAAACTTGAATTTTTTTTTTGTACGAAAGTTATATCAAATGTGATATCTATAGAAAGATAAATTAAATGCTCATCGTGATCGGGTATATTTTTTTGTCGCTTGAGATTAACGGGTTTAAGAGATATTAAGATTTGAAAAAAAAAGGTGAAAAAAAACAAAATATTTTTGGTTGTAAATCTTATCTTTAGAGTTAAGATGAAGATGATGGGTGGAGATTGGTCCCTGGTATCCACAAAAAATACTTTGTATCCAACATGATCCTAAAATATATATTGATGCTCAAATATTTACAAAGTTTTATGGATGATTGTTGTACCTTACTGTGACAAGGATTCTCTATGTTTTGTTTAGTTCTTTTTTATCGGGTTTTCTAATAATCCACATGATCATACATTGAGCCATTGCTAATTAACAATTGTCTTAAATGGCAAACTATAGTGTATTTATAAATCACACGAATACATATAACATGATCAAAATCTACAAAACCTGGTCTAGTCTTCGTCTTCATCAGAGATCAAAATTTCGGTACCAGGATCAAGGCGGGCAAACCGAAAAAGGAAAGCACACATGAACCAAGGACAAGTGGTTCAATCTCGCTAATGGGGAGTCCTGTCTCGATGTTTAGTTGTGCTAGAGCACCCTTTCCTGTGATGATTTCTCCAATCAACGAGAAAGCGATACCTAATTGGGCCAACCTTCCAACAAAGAGCTCGTTCGACTTGGTGAATCCGAACAATGGACCTTTAGAAAACACAAACAAATTATATAACTTAGATTATAAATAATGGTTAAGTTGAAGATGCATTTTTTTTCTTGCTAAATGTTTGTTTCTTTGAACGGCAAATTTTACTAAGAAAAACTTGTAGCAAGAAGCTAGGCTTTTTTAATTTGGATAAAAAGATGTAGTAATTTATATGATTATAAATAAAAGATGCATATACCTCCTTCGCTAAGACCCAATGATGTTCGATAATCTTCTGCCTGGGGAAAAACGGCCTTGTTAGAACAGTGGGTCATCAACATACGACCCGGTCTCTGCCCAAAGCCTCCAATTGGTCCTAGGGAGGGTGAAAAGAATGAAAAAGAGAAGAAGGGGCTCGGCTTCATAAATCGGGATTCCAGTTTCCAAATTAAGTTGTTGTAGAATTCCCTTTCCTGTTACTGCTTCTCCCAACAACGACGCCTACAAAACTCGTAACAATTATTACAATACTAAGACATGTTTGTTTCAATCAACTAGTTTTGAGTTATCTCCAAACAAACTTTCAAAGTAGGATAATTTTAACTTTAACGTAAAAGTATACTTTCAGCAAAACCATCATAGCGGGACACGGCCAAAAAGAGCTCGTTTTGCTTGGTCAACCCAATACTCCTGATGTGCGAATTACATCTTCAACCTTTGGCTTTGGTGACCGGTGCGACTGGGTATTTTTTTCATTGTACATCGGAAAATGTTAAAATTTGAAAACACTGTCGGACATCTACTATCAAAGTAAAAAACATATTTGAAGTACATATAGTAGTTTCATCTTAGCAACATTGCAACTAGATGACATACAACACTAATTTGCGTTGTATAGGCATATTTAACAAGCCACTAATTTGCATGTCTTAAGCATAGCTTGCTACTGAAGTTTTCAGGAAGATGTCATAATCCCTTCTTGTTCCTAATAAGCTCGTTTCGCTATGTGTAAGGCAAATAAGACAAAATTTGCCTTGAGTTTGTGATGTGTAAGAAAAATAACAAAGTTATATATTTTGAAGTCTCTGTACCATATATATGGACTAACATTATAAGTTTGTCGATCTGCTAACTAGTCTTAAGTCTGGTACGCGACATGTAACGCTTTTGTATCGTTTAACTATTCATGAACAATATTGTTACATTAAAATGTATGTACACGGATAAACATATAAAATAAGGGAAAGAAGCTAAGACCAACCTTCTTGGCAGGAGCTTTTGTCTTAGGTTTAAAAAGCGCTATTGGGCTAGTAACCGTTCTAGTCGAACTCGAGCTTGCTAGACTTGGTGGAAGTAAAAGATGTGCGAAAGGTTTAGGTCTAAGGGATTGAAGACTTGGTGAGTCCCGAGATAATCTGGTGTTAGATGTTAATATCATACTATTGTTTGTGCCATTTGCTGCTTATGGTAGCTTCGTTATTCTCCTTTCGAAATAGAGTTAAAGTGTTTATGTTTTGAAATATTATGAAGTTTATTTTGATATGGTTATTATGTGTGTAGGAGAAGTGTTTTAAGAAAAGATATGAAGATAGGATATGGTGACTTGTGAAGGGCAAATAGGAGACCACGTTTCTTTGTAATTTGTATTTACGATTGCCCCCTTACAAAGTGTTGGTTTTTATATTGACGCATACCCCATTGTTTGCTCGATTTTTATGGTACGTGTCGTCTTTACGGACAGTATACAAAAAGTTCGAGAAACAAGGGGATGATCATATTAAAAACCAACAATTTGTTAAGGGGGATATCGTAAATATCTACCACAAAATTACAAATAGAAACTTTGGTCTCTATTTTGCCTTCACAAGTCACCATATCCTATTCTTCAAATATTTTTCTTAAACACTTCTCCGAACACTAATAACCATGTATCAAGAATAAACTTATAGAATTCAAAAACAGTAAAACACTTTAATTCTGTTTAGATAAGGAGAGAAGAAGCTAAGCTAGCCATTAGCAGCAAATGGCTCAAACAATGTTGTTAACATCTAACACCATTATCTCTGGCTCACCATTGCTTCAATCCCGATAAACTCCTCTAAAACATTTACGACATCTTTTACTTCCACAAGTTAGTCAAAAGCTCGAGTTCGACTCGAACGTATATAGCCCGCGATAGAGCTATTTAAAAACCTAAGACCAAATGCTCACTGCTGAAGATAGGTGGGTTTTATCTTCCTTCCTTTATTTTGTTGTTTTATCGTGGTTACATCTTTTTAATGTACCAATCATTGTTCATGAATATGGTTATAAGATACAAATAGCGTTTGCATTTGGTGATCAGACTTAAGACTAGTTAGCAGATCGACAAACTTATAATGTTAGTCCATATATATAGTACAGAGACTTCAAAATATATGACTTTGTTATTTTCCTTACACATCACAAACTCAAGGCAAATTTTGCGTTATTTGCCTTACACGAAACGAGCTTATTAGGAACAAGAAGGGATTATAACATCTTCCTGTAAATCTTCAGTAGCAAGCTATGTTAAGACATGCAAATTAGTGGCTTGTTTATAACTATGCCTATACTACGCAAATTAGGGTTGTATGTCATTCTAGTTTGAATTGTTTGCACTAAGTTGAAAAACTACTATATAAGTACTTAAATATGTTTTTTACTTTTGATAGTATATTGTTCCGAAGTGTTTTTTCAACTTTATTAATCATTTTCGTTGCAATGAAAAAATACTCAGGTCGCACCGGCACCAAAGCCAAAGGTTGAAGATGGTATTTTCGGCACATCAGGAGGTATTGGGTTTACAAGCCAAAAGGTCTTTGGTTGGCCTCCGTGTCGCTTATGGATCTGGTTTTGCTGTAGTTACCATTTTCTTTAAAGTTTATTATCCTACTTTGAGAGTTGTTTAGGAGGATAAATCAATAAACTAGTTGGATTTGAATACATAATGTTCTTAGTATTGTAATAATTGTTACGAGTTTTGTAGGCGTCGTTGTTGGGAGAAGCAGTAACAGGAAAGGGAATTCTACAACAACTTAATTTGGAAACTGGAATCCCGATTTATGAAGCCGAGCCCCTTCTTCTCTTTTTCATTCTTTTCACCCTCTGGAGCCATTGGAGCATTTGGGGCGACGTGGTCGTTTGTTGATGATGCCACTGGTTAGACAAGCCGTTTTTGCCCAGGCCAAAGGATTGCGATAGCATTGGGTCTTAGCGAAGGATGGTATATGCATCTTTTATCTTAATATACATCATAATATAAATTACTCCATCTTTTTATCCAAATAAAAAAGCCTAGCGTCTTGCTACAAGTTTTTCTTAAGTAAAATTTGACCGTTCAAAGAAAACAAACATTAGCAAGAAAAACAAAATGCATCTTCAACTTAACCAATTTATTTATTTTTAATCCTAGTCAATCTCCTCAATTTGTTTGTGTTTTCTAAAGGTCCCATTGTTCGGAATCCAAGTCGAACAGCGCTCTTTCTGTTGGATGGTTGGCCCAATTAGTCATCGCTTCTCGTTGATTGGCGAAATCATCGCACCCGGAAAGGGTGCTCTCGCACCAACTAAACATCGAGCCAGGATTCCCATTAGCGAGATTGAACCACCTTTGTCTTGTTTCAATGTTGCTTTCTTTTTCGTCTGCTCGCCTCTTGAATCTGGGTCCGGGTAAATTGGGTCATTGATGAAGTCGAAGACTAGACCTGGTTTTGTAGATTTTGACATGTATGTATTCGTTGTGATTTATAAATACATATAGTTTCATTAAGCAATGGTAATTAGCAAATGAATCAATGTATGATGTAGTGTTGGCTTAGTACCCTATAATAAAACGAAATCAAAAAATGAGTGAATCTTGTCACTTTTTGGTAGATCATTCATCCATATTTTTTCGTAAATATATTTTGAGCTATCAATTTATGATTTAGGTTCATTTGGTCAAAAGTTTTGGGGAGACCAGGGGACCAAATTTCTCCACCCTTTCAGCTTCATCGTATATTACATGGATTTAAGATTTAAACCAAAAATTATTTTCAACCTTTTTTTTTCAAATCTTAATATCTCTTTAAACGTTTAATCGTTCTAAGCGAAATAAAAATAATATTACCCATCACGATGAGCCTTTAATTTCTTTCTTTAGATATCACTTTGATATACTTTCCCGATCAAAAACAAAATTCACGTTTTTTAAGTTTGATTGTCCGTTTTTTTCACATTTTTTTTTCTTACGTTTTTTTCACATTTTTTCACTGTTTTTTCATCTTTTTTTTTCCACGTTTTCTCACTTGGCTATATCATTTCGACAAAAAAAAAATCCGTTTTTTCTAGATTTTCTTCGACTTTTTCTCATTGAATCTTGAATGAGAATATATATAATATTTAGATTTATCCTGTTAAATCATTTAGATGAGGTTAGTTGTTAAGAATCATATATGATTGTGTTATTGTCAATATATGATATGAGGGTTATGTCATATATGATATTTATTTTTAGTGTTATATCATTTATGATATTAGTGTTATATCATATATGATTTTTAATGCCAAATTTCAACAACGGAAAAAAAAATTCGAGATAATCAACTGAAAATCGGAAAAAAACGAAAAATCCGATAATAAAAAATTTTTTTCGAACAACAACGTGAGGAATATAAAGAAAAACGCAAAAAAAAAAGGTGAAAAAGAAAAAAAATGTGAAAAAATCTGAAAAAACAGTGGAAAAAAGTATGAAATTGTACGATGGATGAGAATAAGTTTAAATTTATTTCTTTGTCAGTAAGATATCAAAGTGGATTACGTTATTGGAAAGCTAATTAAATGCTCGTCGTGATGGTATATTTTTTCTCGCTTAATGGTTAACGGTTTAGGTGATATTTTAAATTTTAAAAAATTGGTGAAATTAATTAATTGCTTATAAATCACTCAACCAAAGTGATTTTTTTTAGATGATTGGGGTGGTTGAGTCCTTAGTATCCAAACCTTTTTTTGGTATTCATTATAACTCTCCTCATCTAATTTATTCGTATAAATCTTATATAAAACATTTTTTTAGATTAGTATGTTTTTCACATCTTACGTATTAAGACTATGGTCATGGATATTATTTTTCCTAGCTACATAATTGTACTTATTATTTCTAGGGGTATTGGACGGTTTAGATCGATTGATCATCTTCTAGGGTTTTAATCAAATAAACCAACAACACATAATTAGTTGAAAAAGATTCTGAAACGAGATTGTTAACTACAATATAGTATATTGAATCATAATAACTTAAGAATAACATACTGAACTTGTTTCCACATTTGGTCGACAAATAGGTCCAACGGAACCTATGTGATCAGAAAAAAACCACCTTTAACAATTTATCATCAGAATACAAGGAAAAAAATCGCACTAACAAACCAATTTCTTCGCGTTCGTGCAATCTTTACACAATGCTCGGCTCGTAGACCTCTCAACCACAGGGTACGCTTCACTAACACTCGGAAAATTAGTATTCATACTCGATTTATCATCATTATGATAATTTGTATTCAAGTAACTCATGTAGTTTTAGTTCACGGCAACTGGCTCTTTCATCTCCCTATTTCGTATACACAAATTTCGCCTTGTTTTGATTAACAATTCGTGGGCACAACCTCGCGAGGATTTAATCGAGGATAAAAGAATGGTTAATTAACTCGCTTTGCTTATCTTGCTTCCTGCGGACGTTTTTTCTTTGATAAGGCTTTAACATAACAATATACAATGTACGCATCTTTTCCTGATTAGAACGAGAAAAAATACAATCTTGATTGGTCCTGTGAGCACAATTTTTGTCCTTCGGGCTTCTGGAAAAGTATGTTGTAAAGATTGTTGTTTTGATTATATTTAGCATCTTGATTCAACAATGGTTTCGCAAAACGTTGAAAAGTAAGCTCGTGTTGGATCTTGTATGTTGCAGCCTTAGTTGTCTTTCGCCGTTGTCATTAAGAACTCACGACTGGAAAACTGACTATGTCTTTTTTGCGTCGTACATATTTTTTGATTTGAGTTTATGAAGTTGTGTAAAGAATGTTCGAGTTAAGTTCATTATAAAACGGAAGACGATTATATGGTAAATGTACCTTAAACTCAAATATGGTATTAGAGTTAATCGTGGATTCAAATTATTAAAAATTAATTTGAGAATTTATTTAACCGATACTTGGGCCGCAAGTAACTCTGTACGTGTTATACTGCGTTACATGGTTTGGTTTTCTCATTGGGTCAAAGTGAAGCAATTATTGACTCAGCTTTGTAACAATAGTACACAATAATAGTTGATGCACTCACATATAATCCAAAAAAAAACGAGCCGTTGTTTATGAACAATCCACAATGAGGGATCGGACTCTATTTGTAAATTATGGAGGGCAAGTGCCCCCCATGCAGTGGGCTCGTCGGGCGAAAAAAGTCAAAAAATTTAGTGTAACTTTTGACCTTTTTTCGTAAAGTGCCCCACCACTCGAGATTCAAATGCCCTCATTCACTTTTAAAACCTAAATTCATACACTTTTAAAATCTTATAAGATCTCCTATATCTCTGACTACAAATACTTGATTTATCATTTCGATCTTAGTTTTTTTTCTTCATTTTGTCTGTCGATTGCCAATATAGATTTTTTTTTGAGCTCCACTTAAGCGATCTTCCTGGGGTCCAGTCACAGTGTCCACAACGTGGTTTTCTTCTTATTGTGACTTGGTTTTTAAGTGGTTTTTTTTTGGGAAGTAATTAACTTGTTTCTTCAGCATCTTGAGATTTCTGACTAGCACTAATACTAAAGAGAGTAATGTTTATGGGTAAGGTTGAGCGGGCGATCTAAGGGGGATTTTCGATAAGTATCACAAGTAACCCCTAATGATGACATTTTTGTGTCTGGTGTAATTTTTTTATTTCACATAAAATCCCCGATTCTTCAAAACAAAATTCATAAATTTTGTTGTCACACAAATCCATAATGTCTTGTTTAGTTACATCGAGATAATTATAAAAATAATTATATATATCTTCTTAATTTGTGTACTAGTAAGGCAATAGAAATCGTTTTATACATGTCTTAGTTTATTTTTTTTAAAAAGAATATAACTTAAGTCGTAAAGTCCGCCCATGATTATGTGTTAGGATTGACATTCTCCAGCTCTCCATCATTCGAGATCCATGTATTGATGTGTGGGTTATTAGGCTGAAGGATTACATCGTGTTCTAATGGACGCCAAATTAGAATATCTCGCTAAACTTATGATCACAGGGAGTTGTGGTGCCAACTCCATAAGTGGTTTGCCACAAAGTCCAGCAAAATTGGAGGTTGGCACAGAAAATGCCATGGCCACAGAATTCAGTGATGGGAGTTGGTTTGACACTCAGAATTTCGGTGACATATACATTTCTGATTCTTATTTTTTTTTGTACTTATAAAAAGAAAAAAGGAAAAATAAAACATTACTTTATATAAAATAATTTTTTTCTTAATCGAAGAATTAGATTTTTTTTCTAAACTTATAAATAGGAAATCTGTTTTTTTTTATAAAGTGTTTTAAAAAATTAAAGAAATAAGAAAAAAAAAAATTGTAGTCGTCTTCTTTTCCCCATGTTTTCTATACACCTGCAAAAAAAAAATATACATCACAAAACACAAAACACAAATCACAAACACAAAATATACAAATCCAACACTCACATGGAACACACAATATAAAAAAATAAAAAAAAATTAAAAAATAAAATAAAAAAGTTTCTGGCGTGGGCTGTTTTAAGCCACGGCGCACCTAAGAAGCCATGGCATGCGAAACACGGAGTTGGTGGCGCCTCGGCAATTCTTCGCGCATTAGCTTTGGCACCACCATAACAGCCAACGACTCCCTCCCCTCTAACCTTTCTTGTCAACATAAATAGAGGTCGCATTGTCATCTAAACTCTTAGAAGTGGTTTTGCTCGATAACCAAAATAGCCGGTTAGCTGGTTATATGTAAAGTGATATGCCCTGATTTAATATACATATGGAGAGTTAGTTTTTCATAACTTTATTTGAGAGTTGATTAGCTTAGTACATAATCAAAATAATGTCTATACCACTCACGCATGCATGTCGTTGTCGTATCTTGTTATAGTGTTTCTAGTTTAAAGTGATATAATAAAAATGTTTGCACTATTTGCTTGACTATTCAATACTCTTTATACCATAAATAACTTGTAATTGAAAAATAATAAATTTTGATCAAAGCACTGGTTGGCATTTACTTTCGGCGTGAATGTAATTCCTAGCCAGGTATTTCGGTATGAGGTCAATGCATCACGTTAATCTCTCGTTATTTATAGCCATAATTAACTAATGCGGATAGTTATTACAATTAAACGCTTACTCAAACTCACGAAACTCTACTCGAGTTTGTATTTTTTTCACATTTTTCTGCGCGAACGGTAATTTAAAATAATCGGCTTGCTTGGGGTCTCGACTCACAATTTTTTGAAACTTAAGTTATTATATGTTCTTTTTGGGGAAACAAATTAGTATGTTTTAGTAGCTAGTGCTCGGGGCTTCGTACTTACTGTCAGGTCAATTTTGGAAAAAATTAAGTATTTATTTGTATATAAAAAAAGGTTAAAAGTGCAATTTTAGTTCGAAGCTCGATAGAGTTCGCGAGCTTTCGAGTCGGAGAGAATTTGGAGATCAAACTCTCGACTATGATAGTATACGCTAGTAGCTTCAGTGGTCGAGGGCTCTCGATTCTCATTAGATCAAGTTCAAATTTAAAAGTTTCCGAATTGAATTCGAATTGACAAATAAGGTTGATCTCGTCTCGTTTCCACCATTGTTATAGATATTTATGAGTTGTTAAAAAACGATAATAATTTATATAACATCTAAGAACACTTTGTGGCAGTCTGGCCGTTTTAGTGGTATTATCTACGGTGTTTTAGCAAAATTAGCCTATTCGTCTCAGATTTTCTCATATGTGTTTTTACCTTATTTAAACTTATAACCATAAAACGGCTTCCCTCATCACTGACAAGTTAGTTTGACACCTTCCGTGGGGCAACACAGTGTTTATTAAAGTCCTTGTCTACCACAGCCATCCCTTCGGTGTTTGTTGGCAAAGCATCTTCAGTTCCTTGTGCCTATATTTATGTGAGCCTTGATTATATTGCATATATCTGTCTTCTTCTTATTTCCTCTCGTCTTTAGCCTTCAATAGGTTGTAGCTATTGTGTGTGTCTAATTATCTCGTTGATAAGCGTTTTGTGAGTCGGAGACCATGTGTAGGCTAGATCGAGTTTGGAAGATCGCTTTTTGAGACTTTTTAGTCGTGTCTATGCTGTTTTTGCTACGATGGTGGACAGTGGCAAAACATTCTATCATCCAAGAATAGTCTCAGCGAGCTCGTTTATATGGGTTGGCCATCACCTTAGTTGTGTGCTTTGTTTGGTTCTTTCGAAGAAATTAAGATAATGCCATAGAAGCTTTTTGTGAGGAAGACTTTGTCGATTTCGTTGTGTATGATACAAGAGATTTAACAGCGTCCAATGTTTACAACCTTTAATCATGTTCACACTTAAGCCTCGCGGTTTGGTTTACAATCGCGTTATACTTTCCAAATTCTCGGTTCATGGGAGTCCACTTTCTGCTCAAATTTTTTTGAACGCGTTATGTAACCCTTTATCGTGGCTTGGTCATTGTATTCCCTGAGAATTTTGTACCACAACGTCTCATCGTTTTGGTCGGTGCCCATGTTGGATCTCGGATCATGTAATAACATTCCATCATATTTATACTCTTCGGTTTGTGTCCATGGCCTACGAGTTATTTCAGTCTTCTTTTCTCTTTCATGAGGTTCCTTTTTCTTTGCTACGTTTTTTTAGGTAACGACGGCCCTTCAGCTTCATATTGGTGGGGTTGTGGGGGATCAGTGTGTGGGTTGTTGATATTGTTGTTGGGAAAATTGTGGGTTGGTATAGTTGTTGGGTTTGTTGGTATTGTTGTTGGGAAATTTGGGTTTGTTGTTGAAGTTGGAATTAGGCGAATAGTTCAAGTTGCCCGGGCATACCAAATGTGTAAAATTTGGTAATCTAGTTTGGGATTGTGTATGACGTACCAAATGGGGGAAGTTAATTTACAAAAAATATACATAATATTTTTTTTATAAGTGTTGTTTAAGTTTAAGTAAAACAATCGTCAAAAATATATTATTAATTTATACGATAGACGAAATATAAACTTACAATATATGATCATAAAGGGAACGATAATTATTGGAGTTCACGAAACCATTGAGGACGAACACGATTTTATTCTTGATTCGTGCATTTAATACATCAGGAAATGTTCAATAATTTTGTTCTGTATGTTTATTTAATAAATAAAGAACAATCAAAAAATTTTTTACCGAATAGGTTGAGATGTACTAGTTCCACTGAATGTCCTGTTTCCTTTAAAACCAAACCTAGGCGATCTTTTCACGTCACAACGAAAACACCCAAAACCCTCCAATAAGCCATGTTTTTCTAATATCGCATCCAAAAAATTTAAGTGGACCATTATTGTTTGGACTTTTTTAGTTAGTTGGATTGACTTTAGAGTGATATAAAAATGTGCTGGTTTTCTATATCCGGGGTATAAACATTGGGTTATGCTAATGGACATTTCACTTTTTAATACCTCATGAGATATGAGGGTTTTTATTTTTTAGTGTGACCAACTTATATTTTTTTTATCGACAAATTTTTCTTAGTCTCACAATATATATTTTCACACATGCCCTTCCAGCTGAAGACTATGAAACCCAGAATCTTTTTAGTTAGTGAGGAATTACACTTACCACTAGACCACAAGTCAGTGCGCTAATTTACCTTTGCATCTCTCTAATCTCTTTCTTATGACACCACTATTTTTTTTTATTTTATTAAGATTTTAAACTATTGGTTTATAATTAATATATATATTTTTATCTTTTCATTTACTTTTATAAAGTCCAAATCTAAAGGGGTGTTTGGATTGCTGGCTGGGTCTAGAGGAGGTTGAAATGAAAGAGACCATAAAATTCTTTGTTTGGTTACTACTGACTGGGGTGTCACGCCGCCTGCATCATCCCCAAAAGGTAAATAATTCCCAATCAATTGGGTGGGGTTTTCGATATATCTACGAGACATGTTGTGTAGACCGTGCTCGTATACAACTGGCTTGTGTCAAAACTAAATTTCTATCGTGGTGCTTTGCATAATGATTTCTGTCATGAATGTTGGATGCGTTAGTCTGATTGTGTATACTGTTGGGACTTGGCCGTGTAATGTTTAGATGCGATTGTTGGAACAGATGACAAGCCAGTGCGATGCACAACTCGAGTTTGTTATCTAGTGTTTCATTGCATAGACTGATTTCAGGCTGACTTCTCAAAATAAGAAATTTATAAGTAATATAATAGTTAGTAATAAATAGTGATTTTTTTAACAACTTCTTCTCGTTGAAACATTGATTGTTGGACCAATGTCAATCATAACTTTACATATCTTACAATTTACATGTATAGCTCTAAGCGTATATGTGGAATGGTAGTGTTCCCTATGACATTTTTTTTGTGTTATTAATCACCACAGTAGTTAGAACATAATTGTTTTATATTTTTTGTAACAGATATGAAAGTGATATACAATATATCCATCGCATTTGCTATGAACATATATTTTTTTATATCATATTCTTGAGTATAAGAAGAGTATAATCAACCCTATCATCCCTAATTGGATTTAGATTTCAGATTAATAAGAGAAACAAATCTCTGCCTGATTTCTATTTTGGCTTGTCTTGACACCAACCCAGGCCTAGTTTAGTCATAGCTTAGATGAACGGTCTCACTGAAATTGTTGGGGAGTGTTTTAGGCCATGATATCAGTTGTTTTTGACCTATGTGTCAGTGAATACGAACCTCGATCTCAGACGTTAGAAGGCCTTGTTATGTTCCGCCTATTTTTATTCGTAACTCATGTTTTGGACAAAAGTTCGTTATTGTGTTGGGTATCCACAGGTTATTAACTTGAATGTGGGTCAAATTTCTATTTTGGACATCGTTGCTTGCACTTTTGATAGCATTAAACTCGGGGGTTAGGGTTGGGTTCCACTGGGTGTGCTTGCCTGGAAACTTGTTAGTTTGTTTTAAAAACAATGGTCGCAATGGTGCGAATCCAAGGGTATGTGACTGGACATTAGTAATCACTCCTTAGTTAGCAGCAGGTTTTAGGTTTATCTTTTATTCTTTACGGATTAAATATGTAAGTTGAAAACGAATCGAACTTAAAGTCAACGGGGTCATCTGGGTCAGAAATGTTTACTTAAAATTGTATTGTAAAGGCTGCTTAGAGTGCATAAACCTTATAATCTGCTTTGTTTTAAAATTGATTGGATTATTGCAATATATACCTAATATACTCCTAGTTTTTTAGATTGGACACAAAAAGGTTGATAGGTTAGCCCCACCCCAAACTACTAAAACATTGTTTTGTGACCGTTATGATCCCGTTGCTACTGTCATTTTACTATCAACACAGGTTGAGTGTGACTAGGAAAAATACTGATACTTTCAACATTTTTTATTTTTTCGTGATAGATGCGAAGGAATATACAACAATATGACAATCCCCTATATATATGTTGCACGTTTACTTTTATATCTGATTGGATTGATATGAAAAAAAAAATTGTTTCACCCGTGTTACTGAACCTAGTGCACAGTTCCAAGTGTTACTCTAACTAAATTTTTATTATGTGAGATTTTCCGATTTCTATAATAAACAGACCTACTGGCTTTTTTATTATATTAGAATCCGTTTTGGGTAAGTAAAACCTAAAGGCGACTAATAGATTTTTTCGAAAAAATACGCGTTACCTTCATCTCTAACATGTTCTTTACGGCCAAAAAGTGAGAGCACCAAAAATACCAAAGTAAACCTGCATAAAGGCAAAAAAATAGATAGTGTCGTAGTTATATCAATGTAAAACATACTTGCTTTTATAAAAAAATCAGTTTCAATTTGTAACCAACAACAGATACTTAAAAAAGATATGTAAAGACTGTGATACTTTCACGGTTCTTTAATGTGATTTAAAGTGACCCCACAATAAACATTTACTTAGCTCAATACAGATTATCAGTAATCACGTAAATCAACGAAGGGAGGTTTGTGTGGTGATCTCGCATACCCGCATACCCTTTATATGTGCTACATGGTATATGCTGCAACTGTCTGATCCCACATCTCAGAATAACGTGAATTCAATGTTTATATCTTGTTTCTTGTCATTGCTGTTGAATATGATTTTAACTTTTCTTAGACGACTGATCGTTTGGTCTTATGTGGGTACTCGACAATAAAGAGAAAAAAATTGTATAACTTTTTGTTTCCTAATGTGTTGGATTGGATAAAACCTTAATTTCAGAAGATGGTTGCTATCTGCAGCTTAGTTACCGAATTTGCGGGCTTAGACTTTTGGTAGCAAGGAACGTGTGGATGCTTTTTAACGAGTCATTAAACAAGACTGAGATTACTGAATACCAATTGTTAAGCAATATGTTTTTAGACAAATGGAAGCTAATTACTCAAATTAGGTTCTAGACAATGGATATGTGACAAAGAATCAAAATTAAAAAAAGCATGATTAATGTGGTCAACTTCCATTATTTTGTTAGAAAGTGAAACTTTGCATCAGCTTTGAATCAAAGTTCATGCCCAGTTCGCTGAACTGAGAATGTAATGAATTGATTTATGTAACTCAACATCAATTTTCACTCTCGAACCCATGGCAGCCAAAAGATAGATGCTCTGGCCGCCATCGCGATTCATGTACTGCCTGATTGTGCATGCCTCCCCCCCCCCCAATGGAATTGCACCACCTACAGCATTCTGAATCATCGAGGGCAAATGTCTTCGGTCGGAATCTGTTAATACTCACTCAAAGCTAACGTGAGGTTTCTAGTGACTTCATATTTGGAAATCTTTTGTGCGAATTTATGATATGGTATTAGAAAACTATTTTTGTTTAACCTGTTTTGACCTTATTGCGAGAAACATGTTAAGTATAATTAACGCAGCTATCTTACTATCAATTTACACACTAGACTTACGTTAAATGCTAGTCCATTTTGACTATTTCTTTTTCTCCATCTCCATATCGTACGCAACCATGAAAAATGCGAACAGTGTGAAAAAAGATAAGTCACAATAACCTGATAAAACAAAAAAAATTAGGCGATATTAACTATAACTCTACCCAAAATCAAAGCTATAACTTCATTTATATAAAAACTAGTGATTCCTCAATAATATTTTTGTTGGTTATATGCACTTTGACAAAGAAAACTATTAGATAAACAAAATAAATGTTAAAACAAACAACGCTGGAAATTAAAAACAAAAATAGAATGATTAGAGTTCAAATCTTTGGGGAATACTATCAGCAGAAAAAATTAAATACTCAATTGGAAAATTTAAACATTGAAATAAAGCTTTCAATATAAATATCTGGAACAGTTGGATTTCTATGGATACGCCAAATTCCACATTAAACTACACTAGACATAAGAATGTTGAATTCGTGGAAATGCTCTGGTTCCTCCATCTTCCTTTTCATCTTTGTGGAATCTCTCTAATGTTTTTAGGGCTTTAAGATCTCAGTTCAGAATGTGTGTGTGGGTAGCTTAAACGGATTGCTCATTTATATATTTATGATCTTTGTATATTCCGCTTTGGGGGTGTGGGTGTAAAGGTCGAGGCTGTCATTCTCCAAGTTCCAATATAGGGCCAGTCTAAAACCGTTGTCTTGTGGACACTTGATACTTTCGTATATCTTTGAATAGTTACTATAAGAATGAATGTTCACAAAAATTGGAATGCAAGTTTTAATTCCAGGATGGATCAGTTGCTTTGGCTTTGTGCTCCGAATGAATGTAAATATTAATGAATATTGCGCTCCCATAATAACTTAATGGGGCTGTTTCTGTGAGGAAAGGAAGGAGTGGTTCGATTATGGGTTGAAGGCATTAAAGAGATAGCCCAATAAAAGATTTAAGGGGATGAATCTTCTAGTAATCAGTAAAATGTTGATCATATTCTTTTTTATTTTTTTAAAAATTTTCTTTCCACACCAATGCCCACTTGATTCATTTATTTTACTTTTATTTTTTTTGTTAACAAACACTGTTTATTTATATTAATTAATTTATTTAATATATAATATTTTTTAAAATATTAATTATTTTTTATTTTTCAAATCAATTGAACCATATAAGATCGAGTACCGGATTGAAACCGAGTTGCCCAAGAAAATGTTCAATCTTGATATACATGTGAGTCGCGATCGAAACGGTTTCGGTATGGTCCAACAAGTAATCGTCAAAGTTTTTTTTAAGATCCGAAACCTGAGACGAACGACCTAATCAACAACCTGGAATTTAAAAGAAAACTGGACCAAAACAACCACAAATTATGGTTTGATTATGATTTCCATCGGTCGATTTCTCGATCCTATCGATTCGGACGGTCCGATTTGGTGAGCCCTTAAGTCAAAGTAGCTTCGTACAACACTTCCTCATGTGAATGATCCCCACTAAAACAGTCGCCACATCGACAAGAAAAACATCTCGAAAACCGTCCGACAAATCAAACATAAGAAAAATACGGAAAATCATCCCTAACACATAGATAAAAAAAACGTGACACATAAAAATATATAAAAAAAAAATTATCTTCGTTCATATCCGTCCAAACATTTTCCGATGTTAAACACTCGGCCACCAGAATCTTCATCAACAGCTGAAAAAGCAATATCATCATTCATATCCAAAGTGAAAAGCTCAACAGAAGCAGATATTAAGTTGATGAAAGATAGAGCTAAAACATTACTAGCTTATTCAAGGAGGTCTGAGGCTGAGACTGAGTTTATCAGACAAGGATGCCAAACCCAAAAATAGGGTGCAAGTTTCTTAGTTTAAGGTTAACTTCTATACTTTGCGGAGTTTTTGTATTCCAGCATTAAGTGGCTTATTTTTGTCGTATTATTTGAGGCTGTTTTGGGTTTGCTTATTTAAAAAATGTTTATGGTATAATGGATGAGTTTTTTTTTTTTCTTTCTAGAGGCTGAGAATGAGTTTATCAGACAGTTTGGCACCAAAAAGGGGTTGCAAGGTTTTTAGTTAGGTTATACTCTACTTTGCTGAGTTTTTGTATTCCATCATAAGTGCTTATTTTGTGTTTATTTGAGGCTGTTTTGGGTTTGCTTATTTAAAAATGTATATGGGTAAATGGATGAGGTTTTTTTTTTCTTTCTGAGGCTGAGACTGAGTTTATCAGACAGTTGCAACCCAAAAAGGGTGCAAGGTTTTTAGTTAAGGTTAACTCTACTTTGCTGAGTTTTTGTATTCCATCATAAGTGCTTATTTTGTCGTTTATTTGAGGCTGTTTTGGGTTTGCTTATTTAAAATGTCTAATGGGTAAATGGATGCAGGATTTTTTTTTCTTTCTGAGGCTGAGACTGAGTTTATCAGACAGTTGCAACCCAAAAAGGGTGCAAGGTTTTTAGTTAAGGTTAACTCTACTTTGCTGAGTTTTTGTATTCCATCATAAGTGCTTATTTTGTGTTTATTTGAGGCTGTTTTGGGTTTGCTTATTTAAAAATGTATATGGGTAAATGGATGAGGTTTTTTTTTTCTTTTATGTTAACCAATAAGAGCACAGGGTGTGCTAAGTTATAGGGCGCGCGCTGCTAGCCGTTATAATGATATAAGCACTGTCTCCTTTAGGGGGCATGCGGGGTCTTTATCATGAGGTGAAGAGGAAGACTAGTTTCTGAAGATTTTGAAATTATATTGGGGTGTGAGCTTATAGGGGCGGTAAAGAGCCGACGGTGATTGAAGGTAAATTGTGTAACATCATCTTTGACTGCCTGAATTATGTAGATCAGCCTCTGTGAGCCTATTTGGTTCCTCGGGTATGACTCGATCTATCGTTTTCCTCCTCCTCCTTCACATAAACTTCACCCCGATAGTCGTTGTGTTGTTGTTTGAAGACGGATCCCATGGTAGCCTTAGGGCATAGTTTGTTTAGCTCAAAAATAGTGATGTTTACCTCGGCTCTTTTCCGCTAAAACTCATACAACCCGTTCTTTTAACTAAAACATTCTTCCTCTGTTCTACTCATGTTATTGGACCCCTTGCCCTAGGGTCGTGTTATAGCTGATACTCGGCTTTATAACGCGCCCTTATAACTTTGCAACATCCCTAGTGTCTTAATTGGTGTAAACATTAATGAAAAAAAAATCCTCATCCCTTTTACCATATACAATTTTTAAATAAGGCAAACCCTAAACAAGCTCAATATAACAACATAAATAAGCCATTATGATGGAGTCAAAAAAATCAGTCAAAGTAAGTTAACCTCTTACTAAAAACACCTTGCACCTTTTGGGGTTGCAAACTGTCTGTGAAACTCAGTCGCAGCCTCAGAAGAAATAAAAAATACCTCATCATATTTACCCATATTACATTTTTAAATAAAGCTAAACCCTATAACAGCCCTCAAATGAACACAATATATAAGCACTTATGATGGTATACTATAAAACTAAGCAAAGTAGAGTTAACCGTATATAACTAAAAAACCTTGCACCCTTTTTGGCTTATTGGTTGAACTGTCTGTTAAAATACAGTGCTCGCCTCAGAAAGAAAAAAAAATACTCATCCATCTTACCCATGATACATGTTATAAATATAAGCATACCACCAAAACAGCCTCAAATATAAACACGCAAAATAAGCACTTATGATGGAATTTACAAAAAATTCCAGCAAAGTAAGAGTTTAATCCTTATACTAAAACCTTGCACCCTTTTGGTTCGCCAATCTGTCTGATAAACTCAGTCTCAGCCTCAGAAAGAAAAAAAATAAACCTCATCATTTACCATATACAGTTTAAATAAGGCAACACCTAAAACAGCCTCAATATAACACTCAAAATAGCACTGATGATGGAATACAAAATACTCAGCAAAAGTAGAGTTAACCTTAACTAAAAACCTTGCACCCTTTTTGGGTTGCAACTGTCTGATAAACTCAGTCTCGAGCCTAGACTCCTTGTATAAGCTGTATTGTTATAGCTCTACTCTTTCTTAACTTGAAAATAGTCGGCTTCTGTTGAGCTTTTCACTTTGGATATGAATGATGATATTGCTTTTTCAGTTGTTGATGAAGATTCTGGTGGCCGGGTGTTTATCATCGGAAAATGTTGGGACGATATGAACGATGATATGTTTTTTTTATATATTTTTGTGTCACGTTTTTTAATCGATTGTTGGGATGTTTTCCTTTTTTTATGTTTTGATTTGTGACATGTTTTCGATGTTTTTTTCTTGTTACATGTGGAGACTTTATAGGTGGGGAATATTCATACATGAGAGTTTTGTACGGAATACTTAGACTTAGGGCTCACACTATGGGGACCGTCGTATCGGATAGGATCGAGAGAATCGGCCGATTGATCTTAATCAAAATATTTTGGTGTTAGTTTTTGGGTCTATGTTCTTTTTTAAATTTCGGTTGTTGATTTAGGTACGGTTCGCCTCGGTTCGGTCTTAAAAAACTTGTCGATTATTGCTTTGTTGGACAGATCCGAACACCGTTACGATCGTCATAGGTTCGACCATTTTGGGCAATCTCGTTATCTAATCGGTACCGATTTACTGGTTCGTTTGATTTGGTAAATGGGAGAAAATTCATTATTAGATTTTAAAAATAATGATATATGTTTTATAAAATTAATTAATATGAAATACAGTTTTTTTTAACAAAAAAATAAAAGTAAATAAAATGATCATGTTGGTTGTGGTGGATGGAGAATATTTTTAAAAAGAAAAAATATATATTTGATCATAATCTGTTATACTAGAAGATTCAGCCCCTTAATTTAATGGGGCTATATCTTTAAATGCTTCCAACCCATAATCGAACTCTTCTTCTCAACTCAGAATCCACTCAGCCCCTTAATTTATTGAGGGCAGTAATTCATTAAAGTTTAATTCTTTCTGTACTAGCCAAGCAGTCGAAGACCATCCTGGATTAAAAAGCTGATTCTTTTTGTGTCATTCATTCTTTAGTACATTCAAAATATGATGAAAGATCAAGTTGTCTCAAACGGTTTTGACTGCCTTATTGCGAATGGGCGATTTACGAGCCGAGCCTTTTAGCCCCACACCCCCAAGGAATACAAAAGATCTTAAATCTATAAATGAGCAATCCTTTATCTCTCCGATCACATTTATGACTGTTCTTAAGCTAGGTGACCATAATAAAATTAGGATTCAAACAGATGACGGAAGTTGGAACAGAGCGCATTCCAACGAATTTCCAACATTCTTTGATTTTTATTTCTGTGGAATTTGAGATCCATAGATAACCTAACTCGTCCGATTTTTACTGCTTTATAGTCAATGTTTTAAATTTTCTGATTGGGTTTTTATTTTTCTAGCTTGTGTATTCCCAGATTCGATCTCTCATTTTATTTTTGTTTTGACTATTTCCAAGGTTGATTGTTTTTATTTTATTGTTGTTTATTTAATTGTTTTTGTCAAAGTGCTTATTATCAACAAAAATATGTGGAGGATTTCACTATTTGTTATAAAATAGTTCAGCTGTGATGGTTGGTGTAGATTAGTAGTTAATTGCCTAATTTTTGGCTTTTCAGGTTGTCGGACTTTTTTTTTTATTATCGCATTTTTCAGGGTGGTGATCGACGATGGAGATGGAGAAAGAAGAGTCTGTCATAATGACAGCTTTTGTAAGTAAGTCTGAGTGTGTGAAATCTATAGTATGGATTGAGCGTATCTAAGTTAACTGTTGTGTTTCCAATGGGTCAATACAGGTTATACAAAATAAAAGTTTTACATTCTTATTTATGGCAAAAAGTTTCATATATGAAAGTCTAGAAACCTCACGAGTGTAGCTTTGAGTGAGTATTAGAGATTTTCCAGAAACATGTCCTACGCGAGTTAGACTGGGTAGGGTCGCAATTATATTGGGGGGGGGGGGGGCATTGCTCATCTGGCATGGACAATGATCGCTGGGGGCCGAGCTCTATCATTTTGAGCTCATGGGTTCGAGAGGATTGTATGTTGAGGTTTACATTAAATCAATTCATACATTCTCATTTCAGCGAACTGGCATGAACTTTGAGTTCAAAGCTGATGCTAAGTTGCGACTTTATAACATAAATAATAGTTTGACCACTTTAATTCATGCTTTTTTAATTTTTGATTTTGTCAATCTTCATTGTACTTAAACATAATATTTGAGTAATTAGCTTAGCATTTGTCTAAGCATATTTCTTAACAATGGTATTCAGTTAATTCTCCGTTTTTTAATTCTTTTTCAAAGAATCCACACTTTCTTGCAACCAAAGGTAAGCCGACGGTAACTAAGTTGCAGAGCAACATTCTGTAAATTAGGGGTTATCACAATCCCAAACACAATTTGGAACTCAAAAATGTTATTACGATGTTTCTCTCTTGTCGAGTACCCACATTAATACCAAGCCTGATTGCAGTCCGCTATGAAAGTTAAAATCTCATAGTCCAACTGCCCAATGTCAAGAAACAAGATATTAATACATTGAATTTACGGGTTATTCTGAGATTGTGGGATCAGACAGTTGCAAGGCATCTACCTGTAGCACAATTATAAAGGGGTATTGCGGGTATGCGAGTCACCACACAAACCTCCCTCGTTGATTTACGTGATACTGTATCTAATCTGATCTAGCTAAGTTGAAGTTGCTGTGGGTCAATTTTAATAACTATTTTAAACCGGAAAGTATTCATATCTTTACATATCTTTTTTAGTATCTGTGTTGGTTACCAATTTGACAATAATGATTATAAGCTTATTATGTTCATTGGATAATAACTACTGATATATATTTTTTTTGCTTTATGCAGGTTTACTTGGTATGCTTTTGGTTGCTCGTCAACTTTTTGGACCGTAAAAGAATGCATGTTAGAGATGAAGGTAAAGGTTTTTGCGAAAAATGTCGCCTTTAGTTTTTACCCCAAAATCTATGATTTCTTTGATTATAAAAAAAAGTCTGTAGGTGGATATGGAAATGGAAAATCGCTCACCATAAAATAACAGTTAGTTATAGTACTATTGGCGGTGCAACATGGTTCAGTAATCGGGTGAATAAACAATTTTTTTCATATCCAATCAAATAGATATAAAAGTTACGTTTTTTGCAAGCTCTATTATATGGATGAATTGTTGTATATTACTCCATCTATCTCGAAAAAAATATAAAATGGTGGAAAATAGAGATCGTATTTTTTTCCTAGTCAAACGGTGAGATAGTATAAAATGGACCCTCGTGCCACGGGTTCGTAAAACGGGTCTAAACATTGTTTTAGTGTTGGTTTGGGTAACTAAACTCTTTGTGTCCAAATCCTCTATAATAAACATGGAGATTATTAGGTGGTTCTTGCCTATAATCACTCATTTTAAACTATAAGAAGCATTTTATAAGGTTGTATGCATCTAGCCAATTTACATAATACAATTTAAGTAACTTTGACCCATGATGACCGTTGACTTTTAATTGTAGATTCGTTTTCATACTTACATTTTAATGTAAGATTAAAAAGATAACCTATACTGTGCTAACTACAGGAGTGATTACTATGTCCGGTGCATTTACCCTTGGATGTCTCCCATTGCAGGCCCAGTTTTTAAACATGATATACAAAGTTAGCCAAGCAGACCCTGTGGCCGACACTCTCTAGCCGCGTTATGCTATCTTATTGCCTAGCAACGGTGTCCAATATAGAAATTTGAACTCATTCAGTTATACTGTGGATCCCAACACTCAATAAGAACTTTTGTCAACATGTACTATAAAAACATTATGCGGAAATAGACAAGGACTTTAACTTTGACTCGAGGTTCTCCTTCAATGACACGAGGTCAAAAACAGGTGATATCATGGGCTTAACAGCCCAAACTCGATGTTCAGTGCGCGTATAACTCAAATCTATGACTCAACTAGGGGGTGGTGTCAAAGACAGGCCCAATAATAGGAATGATCTAGGCGATGATTGTTCTGCTTTTAACTGAAATCAAATCCAAGTTGGTATGATTGGGATGATTATACTCTTCTTTATACGTCAATGAATAGATATAAAAATATATGGAGCATAGCTAAATGGTATGCGATATAGTGTATAATCACTTCATATGTTAGAACAGAAAATATGGAAAACATTTAGTGTATCTAACTACTTGTTGAGTGATATAACACCAAATAAATTGTACATAGGGAACACCATAACAATTTCGATTAAGCTTTACAACTGCTAGACATTGTAGTTATGTAATGTATTATTTGACTTGGTCACAAACATATGTTTCACGAGAATACAATGTTTTAAAAAAATCACCTAATTATTATATTCATTTTACTTAAGGCTTTTTCTTGAGTAGCATGAACTCATTATGCAATAAAACACTTAGATACAACTCGTGTGCATTGCACGGGTTTGCATGTTTAACAACGCATCTAAACATTACACGGCCAATTCCCAAAGTATACACAATCAGACTAACGCATCAACATTCTAACAAAATCATTATGCAAGCAACCACATGAGAATTTTTTTTGACACAAACCGTGTGCATCGCACGGGTCTGCATGCCTCGTAGATAATCAAAACCCACCCAATGAATTGGAATTTACTTTTGGGGATGATGCGGCACGTGAACCCAGTCATGTAGTAACCAAACAAATAATTTTATGTCTCTTTCATTTTAACCTCCTCTAGACCCACAAACCAAACACACCCGGATTTTATAAAAGTAAATGAAGAGATTGAAAATATATTATTAAATATTAAATAAATATTTATAATCTTATTAAAATAAAAAAATAGTGGTGTTATAAGAAAGAGATAGAGAGAAAATGTAAATTATGCCACTTGGACTTTGGTCTAGTGGTAAGTGAGTTCCTCACTAACTAAAAAGTTTTGGGTTCAAGTCTCGCTGGAGGCATGTGTGAAATATATATTTGTGAGATAGAAAAAATTGTCGTTTAAAAAAATATAAATTGGTCACACTAAAAAATAAAAACCCTCATATCTCACGAGGATTGAAAAAGTGTAAGGTCATTAGGCATGATACCCAATTTTTATTCCCGGGTATATAAACAAGCACATTTTATATCATCTAAAGTCAAATCCAAAACTAAAAGGTGCCAACCAAATGGGCCCTTAAAGTTTTTGGATGCGATTTAGAAAACATGGCTTATTTGGGTTTGGGTGTTTCGTTTACGTGAAAAGACTCCTAGGTGTAGGGTTTTAAAGGAACTGGACATTCAGTGAATATTTCATCAACCGTTCGGTAAAAAATTTGTTTATGTTCGTTTATTTATTAAATAAACAAACATGAACAATATTTTACATTCGCTTAGTTAAATTTGATACGAACATCGAATAAAAGTCTGCTGTGAGTTCTTCTAGGTTCGTGAACGTACCGATTATTCTGTTCGTCTTTATTGATAATATATTTGTGTTATATTCGTCTAATCTTATATTTAATTATATAGTTTTGACATTGTTTTACTTAAACTAAACTAAAACTTTATAAAAAAAATATTTATGTATACTTTTGAAATTAAAACTTCCCCATTTGGTACTCATTACCAAGAATTCCCAAAGACTATGGATTACTCCAAATATTCGTACGCGAACATTTGGGTATGCCCGGCACAACTTGTAAATTTCAGCCTATTTTCCAACTTCAAACAACAATACCAAATTTACCAACTAACAATACGCATCTTAAACCCAAATAAACGTATTACCCAACCCACAATTTTCCCAACAAACTATATCCAACAAACCCAGCACGATCCCCTCACAATCCCCTATCCACTTGATGCATGAAGGGCGTCGTTACCTTAAAAAAAAGTTGCAAAACGAAAACCATGGAACCTCATGAAGAGAAAAGAAGACTGAATTAATGTAGAGCCATGGACTCACAAACGATGTAGTTACATTTTGATGGAATGTTGGTTACATGTATCCGAGGATCCGAACATGGGCACCGACCAAAACGATGAGACGTTGTGGTACCAAATCTCGGGAATTCAAAGTGACACAAAGCTCATCGAAAAAGGGTTACTATAACTGGTTCAAAAAAATTTGAGCAGAAAGTGGACTCCCATGAACCGAGAATTTGGAAAGTATAACGCGATTGTAAACCAAACCGCGAGGCTTAGTGGTGAAATGATAAAGATTTGAAGACGCGTGTTGAACTCTTGTATCATGACAACGAAGTGAAAAGTTTTCCTCACATAAAAGCTTGGAATTTTTTCGAAAGACAAACAAAAAGAAGAACTAAGCTGATGGTCAACATCACATAAAGATCCTGAAGCTATTTTGGACTTGAGTGTTTTGAGGACCCACTCGACAAAGAGTGAAAGTCTAAAAGTCAATCGATCTTCAAATCATTCGGTACTTCCGACTCACACATAAAGGCTTTTCATAGAGATGTTTGCATACATCAAACTAGTCTCTAGACCTTGAGGCGAAGAACGTAAGAATATTAAGAAGAAGAGGTTGATATTTAAATCAAGGCTCAAATGAGGAACAAGGATATGAAGATGCTTGCAATCAACACCGAAGGGATGGATGTGGTAGACAATGCTATTAACAATGTGTTGCCCGGAGGTGTCATATAACTTGAGTGATGAGGGAAGCTGTTTTTGGTTAAGTTATAAAGAAAAAATTGTAAATGTGACAATAGGTTTTGCTATAACACCGTTTAAAACGCCGACTGCACATAGTGTTCTTAGAGTGTTATATAATTATTCTTTTTTTAACTCATTTATCAATAACAATGGTGGAAACGAGACGAGATAATCCGTTAGTTATTCGAATTCAATTCGTAAACTGTTTAAAGTTGACTTGATCTAATTGAGTTCGGCCCGAGCCTGTAGTACTAGCGTATAACTTTTCAAGTCGCGAGTTTGATTCCCAAAGTAGTGAGACTGTAAGGGCGCGAACCTTATCGAGCTCGACTACTAGTTCGACACTTTTTCCTTATGTTTATAAATAGAACTACTTTACTTTGTTTCAAAAAATTGTCCTGATTAGTTAAGTCTCGAGCCGAGCTCGAGCTACTTAAAACATAATAATTGGTTTCCAACCTTCAATCAGAATTATATAATTACTTAAGTTTTCCTAAAATTGGGATGTCGAGTCAAGCATGCCGATTTATTTATTAATGTTCGAGCCTGAAAATTGTGAAAAATTACTCAAAGACATCGATGTAGAGTTTCTGAGTTTGAGTTTTGAATTGTTTTACTATCGCATTTTAGTTATGCTTTAACTACGTGAGAGTTGATCGTGTGCATTGACTCATACGAAATATAATTGGGGCTAGGAATTGGACAGATACACACCGTCAAAAGTATGGCACATGCTGTGATCATATTTCATTCAAAAGTCTTTTATTGGTATAGATGATTTTTGAAGTAAAGCTTAATTTAGTGAAATTTTTGATTATGTCACTTTAAACTAGGATAGACATCTTTAACAGATAAGACTACGACATGCCATGCGTGAGTGGTATCGACCTTATTGTGATTATGTTACACAAGGCTAATCAACTCCTCAAATATAGTTATTGATAAAACTAACTCTCCATATGTTTATTCATTGCAATTTCACTTTAACATATACATAGTCGCTATTGGTTTTCGAGCAAAACCAATTCTAAGTGTTTAGATGACCAAGGCGACCTCTATTTATGTTGTCAGACTAGGTTGTGGGTAGGAGAGTCGTTGGCTGTTATGGTGGTGCCACAGCTATGGCGCGTGATTTGCGATCGGCGCTCACATTCCGTGAGTTCGCGCACATCTCGGCTTCTTGCGGCGCCAGTGGCTAACAGCCCACGCCCAAACTTTTTTATTTTATTTTTTATTTTTTTTATTTTTTTATGTGTGTGTTCATGTGTGTGTGTGTGTTTGTGTTTTTGTGTTTGTGTTTGTGTTTTGTGTTTGTGATGTATATTTTTTTTTTGCAGGTGGAAGAAAAGCATGGGGATGAGACAGACTGACTATTTTTTTTTTTTCTGGTTCTTTTATTTTTTTAAAACATTTTAAATAAAAAAACGCTATTCTTATTTATAAGTTTTAAAAACCAATAAAACTCTTATATTCTAGTTATGAAAAAAAAGTATTTTATATACATGTATGTTTTATTTAATTTTTTTTTTTTAAATAAAAACACATATCTTCATAAATTGTTATGTCACTCACTGAAGTCTGAGGGTCAAAAACCTAACTACCACTGATATTTAATTGGCTTTTGCCATGGCATTTCTGGTGCCAAAACTCCATTTTGCGGACGTAGCACCACTTTGTGGAGTTTGTGCACACTACTCCTGTGCTTTGTTTAGCGAGATATTCTAATTTGGAGTCCATTTGAACTCGATGTAATCCTCGCCTAATAACCGCACATCATGCAGTGGGTCTCGAATATGGAGGAGCTGGAGTTGTATCAAACACATAATCATGGGCGGACTTACGACTTTAAGATTATTTCTTCTTTATATACTTAAAATAAAACTAAAATGTACTCGATTTTAGTTGATACTAGTAACAAATTTAGAAGAATATATATTTTTTTCGATATTTTACTCGATTAACTAACAAGACTAGGAGTTGTGTGAACAAAATTTATGAATTTGTTTTGCAAGAAATCGGATTTTTAAATAAACAATTTTCACGACGACAATAATTCATTTGGGTATTGTGTACCCGAAAAAATCCCCTTAGATCGCCCTCCTCAAATGACCCATAACATTACTCTCTTTCATTATTTGGTGCCTTGTCAGAAATCTACAAAGATGCTAGAGAATCAAGCTAATTTACTCAAAAAACCAGCTTAACCACCAAGTGCACAATAAAAAGAACCAATATGTTGGACAGTGACGGACCCAGGAATATCGCTTGTGGGGGCCAAAAAAATCTTTTTTTGGCAATGACAACAAAATGTGAAAGAAAAAACTAAGATCGAAATGATAAATCAAGTATTTTTAGTTAGTGCTAAGGAATTTATACGATTTTCAAAGTGTTTGAATTTAGGTTTTAATCGTGAGTGAGGGGCACATTTGAATCTCGAGTGTGGCACTTTCGAAAAAAGGGTCTAAAAATTACACTAAATTATTGTACTTTTGCGACGGCACATGGGGGGCACCTTGCCCCCCATATTACAAATAGATCGTAACCATACTTGTGGATGTTCATAACTCTCGGCTCGTTTTTTAGGTTATTGAGTTCTTCTACCTATTAATTGGACTATTGTTATCATAGCTGAGTCTTAAATGGGCTTCACTTTGACCCAATGAGAAAACCAAACCATGTAACGCAGTATAACACGTACAGAGTTACTTGCGGCCCAAGTATCGGTTAAATAAATTCTCAAATTAATTTTTAATAATTTGAATCCACGATTAACTCTAATACCATATTTGAGTTCTAAGGTATCCCCGAATTTTACCTATATTATAAGTCTCTCATCCGTTTATATGAGATTAAACTCGACATTCTACAACAACTTCATACAAACTCTCTAATCAAAATAAGGGACGACGCAAAAAAGACAGTCGAGTTTCCAGTCGTGTTATACAACGGCGATCGACAAATAAAGGCGGGCAACATCAAGATCCATCACGAGCTTAATTTTCAACAGTTTCGAACCATGTTGAATCAGATGCTAAATATATCATACAACAATCTTACAACATACTTTGTCATAAGGCCCGAAGGACGAAAAATTGTGATCACAAGCAAGATTGATTTCTCGGTTCTAATCAGGGAAAAGAATGCGTACTTTTATGTTGTGTTAAAGCGTTCAAGAAAAGAACGTCGCAGGAAGCAAGATAAGCAAAGCGAGTTAATGTTACCATTCTTTTATCCTCGATTAAATCCTCGCGAGGTTGTGCCACAAATGTGTGAATCAAACAAGGCTGAATTTTGGTTACAAGATATGGAGATGAAAAGAGCAAGTTGCGTTAACTATAACTACATGAGTTACTTGAATACAAATTATCATAATGATGATAAATCGAGTATGAATACTAATTTTCCGAGTGTTAGTGAAGCGTACCCTGTGGTTGAGAGGTCTACGAGCCGAGCATTGTGTAAAGATTGCACGAACGCGAAGAAATTGGGTTTGGAGCCGAGTTTTCACTTGTGTGTCGATGATGAAATTGTTAAAGGGTTTTTTCGATCACCCGTTGGACCTATTTGTCGACCAACGTGAACAATGTTTCAGTATGTTTTCTTATGTTTTATGATTCTATATACTATATTGTGATAACATCTTAGTTTTCTGAATCTTTTTCAACTAATTATGTGTTGTTGGTTTATTTGATTAAAACCCTAGAAGATGATCAATCGATCTAAACCGTCAATACCCTAGAAGATAATAAACAATTTAATAGGAAAAATAATATCCATACATAAGTCTTAGTTAATTAATGGAAAGCAATCTAATCTAAAAATATGTTATATAAATTTTACGAATAAATTGATGCTCAAAATATTTACAAATTTTATGGATGATTGATGCTACCAAAATGTGACAAGATTCTCTATTTTTTGTTTAGTTTTATTATAGGGTACTAAATCACACATCATACATTGATTCATTGCTAATTAACATTGCTTAATGGAAACTAATAGTGTATTTATAAATCACACGAATACATATAACATGATCAAAATCTACAAAACCTGGTCTAGTCTTCGTCTTCATCAGTGACAAATTTACCGGTACCAGGATTCAAGGCAGCAACGAAAAAGAAAGCAACATTGAACAAGACAAGTGGTTCAATCTCGCTAATGGGGAGTCCTGTCTCGATGTTTAGTTGTGCTAGAGCACCCTTTCCTGTGATGATTTCTCCAATCAACGAGAAAGCGATACCTAATTGGGCCAACCTTCCAACAAAGAGCTCGTTCGACTTGGTGAATCCGAAGTTGTCTTTCTCGTTTTTTTTCGTTGTTGAAATTATGCAGTATAAATCATATATGATATAAAACTTTAAGCATCTCTATATGAGTTTTAAGCACTAAAAATTAAATATCGATAATGGACATAACATACTATCTTATATGAACAATAACACAATACATATATGATTTATTCCACTAACATCATATATGAGTGTTAAAACAGTATAATTCTAAAATATTATATATGTATTGCTAATGCAAGTTTCATAATGAAGAAAAAGTCGAAAATATATGAATTAAAAAACGGATTTTTTTTTTGTCGAAAGTATACAAGTGAGGAAAAAACCGATGGAAATTAAAGTGAAAAACACAGTGAAATAATTGTGAAAATAAACGTGACAAACTAAATGTGAAAATACAACGTGAAAAAAAACTTGAATTTTTTTTTTGTCGAAAGTATATCAAAGTGGATAGCTCTATAGTAGATAATTAAATGCCTCATCGTATGGTATATTTATTTTCGCTTGACGAATTAACGGTTTCTTAAGAGTTATTAAGATTTGAAAAAAAAGGTGAAAATAATTTTTTGTTTAATCTTATCCATAGATAAGATGAAGATGAAGGGTGGAGATTGGTCCCCTGGTATCCAAAAAAAACTGTGTATCCAAATGAATCCTAAATCATAAATGATGCTCAAAATATTTACAAATTTTATGGATGATTGATGCTACCAAAATGTGACAAGATTCTCTATTTTTTGTTTAGTTTTATTATAGGGTACTAAATCACACATCATACATTGATTCATTGCTAATTAACATTGCTTAATGGAAACTAATAGTGTATTTATAAATCACACGAATACATATATGATCAAAATCTACAAAACCTGGTCTAGTCTTCGTCTTCATCAAGCTGACATATTTACCGGTACTCAGGATTCTACATGGCGCGGCAACGAAATAAAAAGAAAGCAACATTGAACAAGACAAGTGGTTCAATCTCGCTAATGGGGAGTCCTGTCTCGATGTTTAGTTGTGCTAGAGCACCCTTTCCGGTGATGATTTCTCCAATCAACGAGAAAGCGATACCTAATTGGGCCAACCTTCCAACAAAGAGCTCGTTCGACTTGGTGAATCCGAACAATGGACCTTTAGAAAACACAAACAAATTATATAAACAATAGGATTAAACAATATAATGGCTTAAGTTGATAAGATGCATTTTTTTCGTGCTAAAATGTTTGTTTCTTGAACGGCAAATTTTACTCCAGAAAAAACTTGTTGCAAGAAGCTAGGCTTTTTTAATTGGCATAATCAGATGTAGTAATTTATATGATTAATATATAAAGCATTGCATATTACACCTCCATTCGCTAGACCCATGCTGATCGAATTCCTTTGCCTGGGGATATAAACGGCCTGTCTAGACCAGATGGGCTCATCTATCCCAAAACCGAACCACGGTCTCCCAAAGGCTCAATCGGGCTTCATAGGAGGGGTGAAGAAAAGAATGAAAAAGGAAGTAGGGGCTACGGCCCTCTCATAATCGGATTCCAGTTTCCAATTAAGTTGTTGTAGAATTCCTTTCCTGTTACTGCTTCTCCCAACAAGCGACGCCTACACTAAAAAATCGTTAACAATTAGTACGCAATACTAAGTAATGTTTGATGTCAAATCAAACTAGTTTTGAGTTATCTCCAAAACCAAAAACTCTCAAAGTAGGATTAATTTAATACTTTAGAAAGTAAAGTATACTTACAGCGAAACCAATCATAGCGACACGGCCAACAAAGAGCTCGTTTTGCTTGGTAAACCCAATACCTCCTGATGTGCCGAAAATACCATCTTCAACCTTTGGCTTTGGTGCCGGTGCGACCGGGGGTATTTTTTTCATTTGCAACGAAAATGATTAAAATTTGAAAGAAAACACTTCGGACAATAATATTATCATAAGTAATATAAACATATTTGAAAGTACAACTTTATAGTAGTTTTTCTTAGCAAACATTGCAACTAGATTGAACATACAACACTCATTTGCGTAGTATTGGCATATTTAACAAGCCACTCAAATTGCATGTCTTAAGCACAGTTTGCTACTGAAGTTTACAGGAAGATGTTATAATCCCTTCTTGTTCCTAATAAGCTCGTTTCGTGTAAGGCAAATAACGCAAAAATTTGCCTTGAGTTTGTGATATGTAAGGAAAATAACAAAGTCATATATTTTGAAGTCTCTGTACTATATATATGGACTAACATTATAAGTTTGTCGATCTGCTAACTAGTCTTAAGTCTGGTCGACATGCTAACGCATTTGTATCTTATAACCATATTCATGAACAATATTGTTACATTAAAATGTATGTAACACGATAAACATACAAAATAAAGGGAATGAAGATAAAACCAACCTTCTTGGCAGGAGCTTTTGTCTTAGGTTTAAATAGCGCTATCGGGCTAGTATACGTTCTAGTCGAACTCGAGCTTGCTAGACTTGGTGGAAGTAAAAGATGTGCGAAAGGTTTAGGTTTAAGGATTGAAAGCAATTGGTGAGCCTGAGTTATGGATGTTAGATGTTAACAACATTGTTTGAGCCATTTGCTGCTAATGGCTAGCTTAGCTTCTTCTCCCTTTCTAAAAGAAGTTAAAGTGTTATGTTTTTGAAATATTATGAAGTTTATTTTGATATGGTTATTATGTGTGTAGGAGAAGTGTTTTAAGAAAAGATATGAAGATAGGATATGGTGACTTGTGAAGGGCAATAGGAGACACGTTTCTTTGTAATTTGTATTTACGATTGCCCCCTTACAAATTGTTGGTTTTTATATGATGCATCCCCTTGTTTGCTCGACTTTTTTGTACGTGGACCGCCCGATTTACGATCACGTACAAAATGTCGAGCAAAACAAAGGGGAAGGGAATGATTCATATTAAAAACCAACAATTTGTGAAGGGGGCAATACGTAAATCCCAAATTACAAAGAAACGTGGGTTCCTAATTGCCCTTCACAAGTCACGTATCCTTATTCTTCTATATCATCTATTCTTACAAAAACTTTCCTTATCTCACATAATAACCATATCAAAATAAACTTCATAATATTTCAAAAACATAACACTTTAACTTCTTTTAGAAAGGGAGAAGTATGCTATAGCTAGGCCCATTAGCAGCAATGGCTCAAAAATGGTAGTTATCAGCTATAACACATTTTAATTCTACCTGGACTACCATTGCTTCAATTCCCTTTAAACCTAAACTTTCGCCACCATCATTTACTTCCACCAAGTCTAGGCAAGCTCGAGTTCGATAGAACGTTATTACTAGCCCAGATAGCGCTATTTACTCCTAAGACAAAATGCCTCATGCCATAGAAGGTTTTGGTTTTATTTCTTTCCCACTTTATTTTGTAGTTTAATGTTGTTACATATATTTTTAATGTAATACAAATATTGTTCATGACATATGGTTATAAGATACAACTGCGTTAGCATTGTTAGACAGACTGAAGCACTAGTTAGGCAGATCGACAAACATTAATGTTAGTCATTATATAGTACAGAGACTTCAAAATATATGACTTTGTTATTTTCTCTTACTATCACTTAATTCACCTAATAGGCAAACTCAAGGCAAAATTTTTGCTTATTTGCTTACACGAACGATGTTTTTAGGACAAGAAGGGATTACTACATCTTCCTGTAAGAGAGGTCAGTTAGCAAGCGCATGTTTAAGAAATGCAAAATTTTGGGGCCTTGTTAAATATGCCTATACTACGCAAATTAGTGTTGTATGTCATCTAGTTGCAATGTTGCTAAGATGAAACTACTATATATGTACTTCAAATATGTTTTTTACTTTGATAGTATATTGTCCGAAGTGTTTTTCAAATTTTAATCATTTTCGTTGCAATGAAAAAATACCCAGGTCGCACCGGCACCAAAGCCAAAGGTTGAAGATGGTATTTTCGGCACATCAGGAGGTATTGGGTTTACCAAGCAAAACGAGCTCTTTGTTGGCCGTGTTGCTATGATTGGTTTCGCTGTAAGTATACTTTCCTTTGAAGTAAAAAATATACTACTTTGGGAGTTTGTTTGGAGATAACTCAAAACTAGTTAATTGAAACAAACATGTCTTAGTATTGTAATAATTGTTACGAGTTTTGTAGGCGTCGTTGTTGGGAGAAGCAGTAACAGGAAAGGGAATTCTACAACAACTTAATTTGGAAACTGGAATCCCGATTTATGAAGCCGAGCCCCTTCTTCTCTTTTTCATTCTTTTCACCCTCCTAGGAGCCATTGGAGCTTTGGGAGACCGTGGTCGGTTTGTTGATGAGCCCACCGGTCTAGACAAGGCCGTTATTCCCCCAGGCAAAGGATTTCGATCAGCATTGGGTCTTAGCGAAGGAGGTATATGCATCTTTTATTTATAATCATATAAATTACTACATCTTTTTATCCAAATTAAAAAAGCCTAGCTTCTTGCTACAAGTTTTTCTTAGTAAAATTTGCCGTTCAAAGAAACAAACATTTAGCAAGAAAAAAAATGCATCTTCAACTTAACCATTATTTATAATCTAAGTTATATAATTTGTTTGTGTTTTCTAAAGGTCCATTGTTCGGATTCACCAAGTCGAACGAGCTCTTTGTTGGAAGGTTGGCCCAATTAGGTATCGCTTTCTCGTTGATTGGAGAAATCATCACCGGAAAGGGTGCTTTAGCACAACTAAACATCGAGACAGGACTCCCCATTAGCGAGATTGAACCACTTGTCTTGTTCAATGTTGCTTTCTTTTTCGTTGCCGCCTTGAATCCTGGTACCGGTAAATTTGTCACTGATGAAGACGAAGACTAGACCAGGTTTTGTAGATTTTGATCATGTTATATGTATTCGTGTGATTTATAAATACACTATTAGTTTCCATTAAGCAATGTTAATTAGCAATGAATCAATGTATGATGTGTGATTTAGTACCCTATAATAAAACTAAACAAAAAATAGAGAATCTTGTCACATTTTGGTAGCATCAATCATCCATAAAATTTGTAAATATTTTGAGCATCAATTTATTCGTAAAATTTATATAACATATAATTAGATTTTATATTGCTTTTCCCATTAATAAACTAAGACTTAGTATGGATAATTTTTTCCCTATTAAATTGTTTATTATCTTCTAGGGTATTGACGGTTTAGATCGATTGATCATCTTCTACGGTTTTAATCAAATAAACCAACAACACATAATTAGTTGAAAAAGATTCAGAAAACTAAGATGTTAACACAATATAGTATATAGAATCATAAAACATAAGAAAACATACTGAAACATTGTTCACTTTGGTCGACAAATAGGTCCAACGGGTGATCGAAAAAACCCTTTAACAATTTCATCATCGACACACAAGTGAAAACTCGGCTCCAAACCCAATTTCTTCGCGTTCGTGCAATCTTTACACAATGCTCGGCTCGTAGACCTCTCAACCACAGGGTACGCTTCACTAACACTCGGAAAATTAGTATTCATACTCGATTTATCATCATTATGATAATTTGTATTCAAGTAACTCATGTAGTTATAGTTAACGCAACTTGCTCTTTTCATCTCCATATCTTGTAACCAAATTTCAGCCTTGTTTGATTCACACAATTGTGGCACAACCTCACGAGGATTTAATCGAGGATAAAAGAATGGTAACATTAACTCGCTTTGCTTATCTTGCTTCCTGCGGCGTTCTTTTCTTGAACGCTTTAACACAACATAAAAGTACGCATTCTTTTCCCTGATTAGAACCGAGAAATCAATCTTGCTTGTGATCACAATTTTTCGTCCTTCGGGCCTTATGACAAAGTATGTTGTAAGATTGTTGTATGATATATTTAGCATCTGATTCAACATGGTTCGAAACTGTTGAAAATTAAGCTCGTGATGGATCTTGATGTTGCCCGCCTTTATTTGTCTATCGCCGTTGTATAACACGACTGGAAACTCGACTGTCTTTTTTGCGTCGTCCATATTTTTTGATTGAGTTTATGAAGTTGTGAAAGAATGTCGAGTTAAGTTCATATAAACGGAAGAGATTAATATGGTAAATGTACCTTAAACTCAAATATGGTATTAGAGTTAATCGTGGATTCAAATTATTAAAAATTAATTTGAGAATTTATTTAACCGATACTTGGGCCGCAAGTAACTCTGTACGTGTTATACTGCGTTACATGGTTTGGTTTTCTCATTGGGTCAAAGTGAAGCCCATTTAAGACTCAGCTTGTAACAATAGTCCAATAATAGTGATGAACTCAATAACCTAAAAAACGAGCCGATGTTATGAACATCCACAATGAGGGACGGATCTATTTGTTAAATATGGGGGCAAGTGCCCCCCATGGCTCGTCGAAAAAGTCAAAAATTTAGTGTAATTTTGACCTTTTTTCGAAAATGCCCCCACTCGAGATTCAAATTGCCCCTCACTCACGTATTAAAACCTAAATTCAACACTTTAAAATCTTATAAATCCTTATCTCTAACTAAAAATACTTGATTTATCATTTCGATCTTAGTTTTTTCTTCCACATTTTGTTGTCATTGCCAAAAAAAGATTTTTTTGGCCCCCACAAGCGATATTCCTGGGTCCGTCACTGTCCACAATTGGTTTTCTTTTATTGTGACTTGGTTAAGCTGGTTTTTGAGTAATTAACTTGATTCTCTAGCATCTTGAGATTCTGACAAGCACCAAATAATAAAGAGAGTAATGTTATGGGTCATGTTGAGGGGCGATCTAAGGGGATTTTCGGGTTCACAAGTACCCAATGAATTTTTGTCGTCTGGTGTAATTTTTTTATTAAAAATCCCGATTCTTCAAAACAAATTCATAAATTTTGTGTCACACAAATACATGTCTTGTTTAGTTAATCGAGTAATATATCAAAAAAATATATATTTCTTCTTAATTTGTTTACTAGTATCAATAAAATCGTACATTTTAGTTCATTTTTTTTAAAAGAATATAACTTAAAGTCGTAAGTCCGCCCATGATTATGTGTTTGATACAACTCCAGCTCCTCCATATTCGAGACCCACTGCATGATGTGCGGTTATTAGGCGAGGATTACATCGAGTTCAAATGGACTCCAAATTAGAATATCTCGCTAAACTAAGAGCACAGGGAGTTGTGGTGCCAAACTCTTGGTGCCAAACTCCAAAAGTGGTGCCACGTCAGCAAAATGGAGTTTGGCACCAGAAATGCCATGGCACCAGAATTCAGTGGGAGTGGTTTGACACTCAGAATTCTGGTGACATAACATTTTTTTATTATTTTTTTTTTACTTTAAAAAAAAAAATTAAATAAAACATACATATATAAAGGGGCAGATCTAAGGGTTTTTTCGGGTTCACAAGTACCCGATGAATTTTTGTCGTCTGGTGTAAATTTTTTATTAAAAATCCTGATTTTTCAAAACAAATTCATAAATTTTGTGTCACACAAATACATGTCTTGTTTAGTTAATCGAGTAATATATCAAAATATATATATTTCTTCTTAATTTGTTTACTAGTATCAATAAAATCGTACATTTTAGTTCATTTTTTTAAAAGAATATTTGTGCACCTGATAACTTAAAGTCGTAAGTCCGCCCATGATTATGTGTTTGATACAACTCCAGCTCCTCCCTATTCGAGACACACTGCATGATGTGCGGTTATTAGGCGAGGATTACATCGAGTTCAAATGGACTCCAAATTAGAATATCTCGCTAAACTAACCTTTCTTGTCAACATAAATAGAGGTCGCATTGTCATCTAAACTTCTTAGAAGTGGTTTTGCTCGATAACCAATAGCGATTTGGTATATGTAAAGTGAAATGCATGATTAAACATATGGAGAGTTAGTTTTTCATAACTTTATTTGAGAGTTGATTAGCTTAGTACATAATCAAAATAATGTCTATACCACTCACGCATGCATGTCGTTGTCGTATCTTGTTATAGTGTTTCTAGTTTAAAGTGATATAATAAAAATGTTGCACAAATTGGCTTACTATCAAAATCATCTATACCATAAAAACTTGTAATGAAATTTGATCAAAGCATGGTTGGCAATACTTTTAGGCGATGTCCAATTCCTAGCCAATTATTTCGGTATGAGTCAATGCACACGTTCAATCTCACGTTATTATAGCATAACTAATGCGATAGTATAACAATTCAAAACTCAAACTCGAAACTCTACTCGAGCTTGATTATTTTCACATTTTCAGCTCGAACTTAATAAATAATCGGCATGCTTGACTCGACTCACAATTTTATGAAACTTAAGTAATTATATGTTCTTTTTGGAAACAAATTAAGTATGCTCTAGTAGCTCGAGCTCGGGCCCGGCTTAACTAAATCAGGTCAATTTTTGGAAACAAATTAAGTAATTATATGTATATAAAAAGGTAAAAGTGCAATTTAGTCGAAGCTCGATAAGGTTCGCGAGCCTTACGAGTCGAGTAAATTGGAGATCAAACTCGACTTGAAAGTATACGCTAGTAGCTCAGGCTCGGGCTCGACTCAATTAGATCAAGTCAACTTTAAACAGTTTACGAATTGAATTCGAATAACTAACGGATTATCTCGTCTCGTTTCCACCATTGTTATTGATAAATGAGTTAAAAAAAGAATAATTATATAACACTCTAAGAACACTATGTGCAGTCGGCGTTTTAAACGGTGTTATAGCAAAACCTATTGTCACATTTACAATTTTTTCTTTATAACTTAACCAAAAACAGCTTCCCTCATCACTCAAGTTATATGACACCTCCGGGCAACACATTGTTAATAGCATTGTCTACCACATCCATCCCTTCGGTGTTGATTGCAAGCATCTTCATATCCTTGTTCCTCATTTGAGCCTTGATTAAATTCAACCTCTTCTTCTTATTTCTTCCGTCTTCGCCTCAAGGTCTAGAGCTAGTTGTTGTTGTTGTTGCAACATCTCTTGAAAAGCTTTTTGCGAGTCGGAAGTGACGGATGAGTTTGAAGATCGTTGACTTTTTTACTTTCACTTTTTGTCGAGTGGACGCAGCAAAACATCATCTCCAAATAGCTCAGGATCTTTTATGGTTGGCCATCCTCAGGTTCTTCTTTGTTTGTCTTTCGAAAAAATTCCAAGCTTTTATGTGAGGAAAACTTTTCACTTCGTTGTCATGATACAAGAGTTCAACACGCGTCTTCAAATCTTTATCATTTCACCACTAAGCCTCGCGGTTTGGTTTACAATCGCGTTATACTTCCCAAATTCTCGGTTCATGGGAGTCCACTTTCTGCTCAAATTTTTTTGAACGCGGTATGTAACCCTTTATCGTGGCTTGGTCATTGTATTCCCTGAGAATTTTGTACCACAACGTCTCATCGTTTTGGTCGATGCCCATGTTCGGATCCTCGGATACATGTAACCAACATTCCACCAAATTTAACTCTTCGGTTTGTGTCCATGGCCTACGAGTTATTTCAGTCTTCTTTTCTCTTTCATGAGGTTCCTTTTTCTTTGCTACGTTTTTTTGGGTAACGACGGCCCTTCAGCTTCATATTGGTGGGGTTGTGGGGATCGTTGCTGGGTTTGTTGATATTGTTGTTGGGAAAATTGTGGGTTGGTATAGTTGTTGGGTTTGTTGGTATTGTTGTTGGGAAATTTGGGTTTGTTGTTGAAGTTGGAATTGGGCGAATAGTTGAAGTTGCTAGGGCATACCAAATGTGTAAAATTTGGTAATCTAGTTTGGGATTGTGTATGACGTACCAAATGGGGGAAGTTAATTTACAAAAAATATACACAATATTTTTTTTATAAGTGTTGTTTAGTTTAAGTAAAACAATTTCAAAACTATATAATTAATATATACGATAGACGAATATAAACAAATATATGATCATAAACGAACGGATAATCGGACGTTCACGAACATAGATGAACAGACACGACTTTTATTCATGTTCGTTCATTTAACTAAGCGAACGTAAAATATTGTTCATGTTTGTTTATTTAATAAATAAACGAACATAAACAAATTTTTTACCGAACGGTTGATGAAATATTCACTGAATGTCCAGTTCCTTTAAAACCCTACACCTAGGAGTCTTTTCACGTAAACGAAACACCCAAACCCAAATAAGCCATGTTTTCTAAATCGCATCCAAAAACTTTAAGGGCCCATTTGGTTGGCACCTTTTAGTTTTGGATTTGACTTTAGATGATATAAAATGTGCTTGTTTATATACCCGGGAATAAAAATTGGGTATCATGCCTAATGACCTTACACTTTTTCAATCCTCGTGAGATATGAGGGTTTTTATTTTTTAGTGTGACCAATTTATATTTTTTTTAAACGACAATTTTTTCTAT